>QVNV01015606.1:0-7500 GCA_014825455.1 Pseudomyrmex pallidus | reverse complement strand
CAGTGAATTCTCCGCTTGTATATATTTCGTGTTTCCCCGGAAATTCTTTCAGGCTCTATTTAATGTAACTGTTGCCAAACGATATTGACTAAAACTTCATAAAAGAAACACAGCGTTTCAGATGGAGAACAGGACGAGTTATTCTCCGTGTGAATTTCCAAAAGCATTTCCGTTGTTACATACAAATTCCTGAATGGCGAATAAGTCCATTTAAAGCGTTTAGATGTGAGCAAGTGCAATATCAAATGCAACTTCGAGACACTGATGCGAACTTAAAATCTCGTAAATTACGATACACCTCTCATGTAAATGATTCAAAAGTTCGACTATAACTTCAATATATATATTTTTTTTTCTTTTAAGAACATGCACATATCTGCGTTTCGCCGTGGACAGCTTTATCGCCACGTTATAGTCGGTGCTTTAAAGTACATTCTTAAACAATGACAGTAACGAGCGGAAGATGGACCGACTAAAAGCGGCACTAGGATGGATCGTATAAGTCTTTAAAGCGTCTCGCGTAGAACAAACAATTTTTAGGGTGCAGTTAAGTCGCGACATTGTACACGAATGGAACACCCACCATCGCCCCACGTGCGCACCTCACGCTGATCATCCGATGCGAGGAAGAGGAACGCCATTTCCGGGTATCCATATCCGTCGAAGAATCCGTTTTACGAAACGGGCGCTTTTACGCGACGCACGCTCTTCCGAACGTACATAAGAAATTTCCCGTCTTATTTAAACGTCGCTCTCTCTTCTCTCGCTCGCTTACCCCTCGCTCTCGAAGCCTAATAACATTTTTATGACATAAATTCGAGGGTGTGTCGCGCAAGAACGCGAAGAGGGTTGGGGGGTCGCGTCACGCTCTTGCGAAGGCTGCAATAAAACACGTTATAATTGACGTGACGCGCGCGTGTATAAATCTTAGATATCGAGGTTTTACGATAAAACGAAAAATTGGCTCAAGAAGCTGTCTGCCAGAATAGGATTTATGCGAAATTTCTTGGCAACGAGATTACGCCCGCGAACGCGCCCATTGCAATTGCACGTTGCTTTAAAAACGATTGTATTACTCTTTATATTTACAATTTGTGTGCAAATATCTTTTTATCAGTTAGAGTTTCTTACTTTTGTCCGATTCACACACATAGAACTCGACATTTCGTAAAACAAATTCCGCGCGGAACAATTCGATGGAACTGCTTCGAGACAACGGTAAGAAACTGTATACGTGTTTCTTTGTATAAACGGACATATTAAACGGCAAAGTTACTTTATGCTCGGATTTAAGGAATACGCGGCCATAAGCTATAAAGATTCTCCGTCATAACTCGAACGGTATCACATTTTATTTAATTGCCCGGCAGCTCACTCGTCCGCGGGCTTTTCCCGCCTGTGCATAATATTATTTATTGCCAAAGGAGCTGTTAAAGTTTAACGTCGCGGAGGCGCTCACTCTCAAAATTAAACGCGATAAAATGTTTGTTATCCAATCGGCTCGCTTGCTTAATGTCCTTCCGCCTTTCCTTCCTCCCTTCTCCAGACTTGCCGTCTTTTCTTCTTGAATTTGTTAGGAGATACCGGAGCGGTAATCCGGAGCGCAGGAGGCGATGTGTTGTCTCGCGGATAAGAACACAGACAGTCGGATGGCTTTACAGCTATTTAGCTGCGAAAACGGTTATAAGTGCTTCTCCAAAGTACGTGCACATTATGATTCAAATGATGGTAAGTTCGTGCATGTTACACGCATACATTTTCGAATTATGACAAAATTACAAAAAGAATTTTTTTGTAATAAAATGTAGCGAGTAAGCTCATTAACGAATAAAGCTCAATCGAAATTGAACATCTCAATTCACTTATTTGACTTCCGCTTTCCGTTTGCTCACGCTGTTTCGTGATAACGTCAAAATTATTTACAATTTATTGTACTCGAAATCGTACTCGCGTAAGACTCAGCGCAATCTACATGTATATGTACATGTACATGATCTGGATAACACTGCCGTTAATCTCGATATTGCTGGACACAGTCTAATCTTCTCTCTCTCTCTCTCTCTCTCTCTCTCTCTCTCTCTCTCTCTCGCTCACGAGTTCCGCACTATATCCAATAGTTGTTGTTTAACGTTGCACCGTTTCCTCTCTCATCTCGTCCATCCCCAAGACGACAGGATCAAACGATCCCACGTACATTATCTCACGGATAAGACGGACGACTTTACAGCCGCCAAGTTTCGAGAGAACGGTTATATGCGAAACCCTTCGAAAGTACGACAGACATATTCGCCAAGTAAGCTCGACATTTTGTCGATCAGTTAAGCTTCATCGCGAGAGAGAGAGAGGGAGTCGCGATAAATCCGCGGTGTCGCGAAAGGATGTATAAATCTTCTTAATTTACTGCCACGTAACTTTTATTTCTCGCGTACCTCTTCCCCTCGATCCCTCATCTGCCGCACGTTACACTAGTCGGCTACTTCGAGAAGTTTGAAAACTTTTTAGAGAGCTACCTATCGTCGCGATAAGCGGCCACTTCGACCGCAGGATTATTAATTTCGAGTCGGAACGACTGTGGGTTTATATCATCTTGCATGCAAGCGCAATTTCACATCAAAAACGTCGCGATCTCAAGAAAGTAGGTACCTAATAAACGTTTTAATTATAAACGCACTTCTGTCACATTCTTGAAAAGCAGATAAAAAATATTTGGGATAAAAATTGAGGAAGTTCAGGTAGGTAAGTAATATCCACTTTCAAATTCTTTTTTCTTTTTTGTTTTGTTAAGGAATAATCAAACGCGATTAAAATCTCTCTCTCTCGGTTTCAATACCTCTTTAGAAATGCATTTCTACGAACAAGATATCAGGATAAAAGCCTGTGTAACTCTCGATTACACGTTTCGTCATTACGGGGAGTATTTTATCGCCCGTCTGAGTTACGGGGTTCCGCTCGTTAACCGGAAAGTTCCCGGGCTTCGTCGCGCTCAAATTTAAATTGAGAAAGTATTTTACGAGCGCGCGGGAGTTTCACGGTAGCGTTGTCACATCTTGATGAACTTCCGGTAACGATCGTAGGAAAATGTCGCCACCGTCATCGTCGTCGTCTGCGTCGTCTACGTTGAACCCGCTATACGACCGCGCCGCGGGAATCTGGTTCATGAAACGAGGACCCATCGCGGGATTAATGGCCGCCGATTACTTATTCGTGCCATTTACTCCTGATTGGGAGCGTCGCCGTGATTATCATAACGCCGTTAGACGGTTCGAAATATGGGCGAATCCTTTAACACCTGTAGATACGCCGGAATATTTCAAATGAGTCAATAATATCGATGCGACGAAGTGTCAGATGACACACACACACACACACACACACACAAACAAGATATATAGATATAAGATATAAGTCAGCAAAGTTCGAGATAGAATCTTCAGAATCACAAGAAACTAAAAGTATCAATTTAATATAAATTTTCTTACCTAATATTTTTTATAAAAAAAAAAAAAAACAAATATACTTTTTTAAGGTATATAATCACCAGTTATAATATAAATCTCACAACAGGTGATATGTTTGTAACAATGTAGCTGATTGTCCTTTTTATGCAACATGAGCGTGCAACATGAACGCAACTTATCTAATCTGATCGAGTCCGCCGCCACGACTAACTAACAACCGCGTGTTATCTCAATTAATCACCGCGCGAGCGTGAATATACCGTGGCGCTTGTAAAGCGCGCGCAAAAACGTTTGTGCAACGAAGCGATGACGGGCGCGCGCGACGACGAGCACGTGAGACGGCATAAACGCGCGCCATTAAGCGCCCGCCTTCTCGTGTGTTTACGAAACGGGAAAAGCGCTAGATACGGGAATGGAAAAAAAAAAAGTGTATCGTATCCGCATTTAAAATGGATGATCCAACCCCCTTCGCTGCACTTATCCCCGCAGTCGCGATTTGCACACGCTTCCCATATCGCCGCTGCCTCCGCTAATGCCCGTGCAATACACAAGCGTGGCTTCGCTATATATCTTCGCCAACGTGCTCTATAACATGCACGTATATTGGGTGTTCCGCGAAAAGTCGAAATCGCTCACAACAAGATGAGAGATCTTCATCAACGTATATACGGGATAAGCGGGAGTAAATCGGATTTATATAACTAATCTCGCGACGCTAAGCTTCTGAGATACACGTGCTATTTCCAAGGTCCGAGCACGTTATTCACATAGAGATTTCCCTGAGACACCGCGTGTGCACCGGAGCCTGCACCTGCGGATCGAATTCGCACGGACGCACACACGCGTCCACCCACCTGACAATACGCCGTCTCGGCGGGATCGTAAAGCCGCTCTTTATGCGTTCGCTTCGCGAAACGGTCAACAGATAAATGCACCGCGGACACTTGCCCGGCGCAGATTACGATAAAACCAACTCGGACGTCTCTCTCGGGCGTCTCTCGTTCAACGCGAACGAGGGGGAGGAAAAAAAATTATCGGTCGTTTCTATAGAAAGATTCTTCTTAGCTGTATTTATTTAGATAAAAGTAATCTTATTGATAAGTTTTTGCACGCTAGCTTCATAAAATACATTTACACAGTAAAACATACTATGTGCGAATTTACATAGTAATGATCGCGCGGAGTTTGTGTATACTTTTTTACTCTTCACTTGTGCGTGGTATAAATATAGAAGAAAATATTGTATTGCGCATAATGGCGGCAGAATTAATCAGAAAATTATTCACCTGACTGACGCGTGTAAACACGATACACACTTCACTTCAGTAAAAAAAAAAAGAGAAAAAACTTTTTATGCCGTAGAATTGCAAAAGTGCAAAAAACTTGTTGCGAAAGAGTTCGCGAATAACACACTCCATTCTACAGTCGTGTATGAATTCAGTTCGAATATGAAAATAGACATCTCGTGTATATTTATCTTTATGTGCCTTTTAACCTGCGTTCGCTTTCTCGGCAAAAAAAAGACACCGTACAATTAACTCAAGACTAGTCGCGTGGGGTGTATATCGTTTCAAAGATATAAAAGTGAAAACCGTTTCGCGGATATAATGTCACATATGCGTATCACATTTCCGCTCTTCCGTAACGGATGTTTTACGCAATTCTAGAAGTCAGTCATCCTTGGTTTTTCTCTTTTTTTCCCACATGTAATTTTATTTACTTTTTCTATTTTATTGCAAGAATCTAATCACTGTTTTCGAGTCTCTCGTGTATAAAATTATCTACTAAAATTATCTCTGATGAGATTTTCTCTCGCGTTAAAGAGAAACGCTTATAAAAAAACTCGAGAAATATATTATATCGAACGTCATGTTCAAGATATCGAGTGTCAGAACAAAATTGTGATTGATTGCGCTTTTTTCTTTGGAGAAAAATACAATCTTTCATATACTTATATCATGGCTTCGTGTCTCGATTAAACTTCGCATTGTCTCTATATATGATACGTATAGAGAATTATCGAAATTCACCGTATCGACTCTGTGTAATCACTTCGCGTACCAACCGTGTGACAGCGCAGATCGTATTTCTCCTAACCCAGCGAGATCGACTCGTTGTATACGCGTGCACGTTTTTCCGATTACCGAGTATTATCGCTCGGTGCGCCGTAACTTCGATGCCAGCGCGAAAAAACGCACGAAATTCGCTCGCGGAACGACAGGTAATAAAAGTCACGGATTCGTCGGGCGGTGATTCGAGGGAGATAAGGGGCTGATGGACAGCGCGCAATCGAACGTGGCGCGTTTTCGGCGACAGTGCCTAGCGATAACACGAGCCTCGCGCGAATCATCCGGCGATTACGCGTATATAGACGATAAACGAGCGACTGGCGTTAGGACGCATTCGTGATTGTGTAATCGTTGATTAAGCGACTTCGGCACAGACAGCTAAGCCAGTATTCTCGCAATCAGCTCGTTTTGATATGCGATATGTGAATGTGTGATTGGTGGCGTGTCGATTACATGTGTAACGCAAACACAATTTTGTTTAACGTCTTGATACGCTGCATAACCAATTCACGAGTTTAAAATTGCAAAACGTTCTACATCAGCGTATGATCGGGAATTGAAATATTTTGAGAATTATGTAATATGAGAAAAATTGCACACACACATAATATTTGAAAATTAATATAAATATATCACACGATGTATATTACAAAGTAATCCGACTGCATAAAAATCAATAAGTAAAAAAAAATGTTTGCAGGTCCCACCGAGATTTGAACTCGGATCGCTGGATTCAAAGTCCAGAGTGCTAACCATTACACCATGGGACCACGGATGCTTACACGGTCGAATTTAAGTAACATAGGTGACATCTGTCTAAATTAAAACTTTTATTATTATTTTAGTATTATAATAATATATGTTTAACAATAATTTTACTAAGAGTTTAAAATTTAATTTACAATTAATTATAAAAACAGGAAAATAAAACTATAACATACTAATAACAAATGTATAAGATGATGTACTTTGTATAAATATTTCTATCTGCAATTTTCTTGGCTTTAAATTTAATATGTTACATGTGTTTACTTATGTTATCTGTTTAAATATGTTTTATGTGTTTTTTATATAATTTGTAATTAGAATTATATATAGGTACGCTTTTTTCTCTAACACACGCTCGTTCACAAATAAATTTCTATCCCCGTTATGTTACCATCCACCGCCGTAAACGTGGTTATTTACAAACCCCTTGCTACACACTCGACACTCCCGTTCACCCCCGTATCGCGAGAGAAAGAAAAAAAGCCTCTCGAGCCGTTTCGCGAGTGTCGTCCTGAATCGGAAGAGCGGGGCGAACAATGTATAAATTCGGGCGCCCCTCCGGAGTAGAAGACACAAGGGGGGGAAGAGGTGGAGGAAGGAGAAGTAGAAAAGAGGGTGGAAACATAGATTTCGAAAGCATTGACAAGCGGGAGCTGGTGGAGGTCGATCCCTTCTCGCCCCGTGTCAACCCCTAATTGAACGGAAGCCGGCAATAAATATTTCGTTCTTTCGTGGGGCCGATTTTATAATGGCGCACAGCCGTAGCACCGCCGGCGGAAGCGGATGTGCAATCAGTGTGACATACGCTCCGGGTGTTCACGGATTTATACTCCGTGTCGTTCTACGTGCGATTAAGTCGCAATCGCGTTAGGATGGAAGATGAGCGTCGACTTACTCGCAGAAATGACTCGCAACTTCCGCGTTTTCGAATAAGATTCTCAAAGCGAACTTTCTCTTTGAAGTTAATTTGCAATTTAATGTAGTCAGTGAAAGTACGTGTAGTCCATAAACTTTTTTCGAGTAACGAACACTGTTTTAAAAGAGAGAAAGAAAGAGACAGAAAGACAGAATATCAATAGAAATTTGAATTCATTTAGCTCGCAATGCCCATCTAATTAGTTACAGTCAAATATCCATTATAGCTTCACGTGACAAATGCGCTTATCGGTGAAACACAGGTGACGATCGTGGTGTTCGTCTGTCGC
>QVNV01015605.1:0-11740 GCA_014825455.1 Pseudomyrmex pallidus | reverse complement strand
TACTACTACTACTACTATTACTACTACTACTAGTACTACTACTACTGCTATTACTACAACGCACGAAGAGAGCGGCACCAGCATCAGCAACCTGGAACCATCTCCACACGGTGGGTAGAAACCAACCCCCTGAGCCCCGGCCATCCCCTTTCTCCCCGTTCTCCTACCCTCTTCGCTCTCCAACCAGGCGGCAGGAGGAAATTGTTGGAGTTTTCAAAGTCTGACGTGCAGGATATTATGAACGAGGGTATGGCGTCGTCGAGGAGGTGGAGAAGGTGGTGGAGTAGTAACCGGGGGTGCCTCCAGAGGGCTGGCGGGGGTTGGGAGGACGGCGGGGGACTCGGCGAAGGGGTGACGGTGTGGTGTGCGGCGGTACCCAGGCAAAACTACCCGCCTCGGCTCACTCTTCTGCCTCCAGAACCACCCACCAGCCCATTCGTCTAGCTTAAACTATATTCCGACCTCCGCCGCGTAGGTACCTTCCTTCTCCGCCAACCCTCTTTCCCTCCCGCCTCTACCTACCATCTGACAGTCGAGCGATACTTGCTCGAAGGCGATGCGCCGCCGATGTTCCTCGCACTCTTGTCGTTCTCTTCCGCCTCCTCCTTCGTTCTCTTTTCATCGCGCTTTCCGCTTTCCTATCCCCCATTTTTACGCCAGACTCATCCAGACGTCATGACGCGCGAGCGCGAGCTCATTGAAATCGGAGCAGAGATGATAGAACGCAACGCAAGTAGGGAGGTTACGACTCGTGTTGACGTATGTTTTGCATTCATTGTCCGTGTGTTATTTTAGGCTAAATGTCTGTTTTCTCGCGTCAAGAGTGTACCTGCATCGTTACCTCACGCTGTATTCCTTCATGAACCTCTGTTCCTTTACGACGCTCTGTTACTCTACGATACACGTGTGTCTGTCTCGAGAATAATCCATTTTTTTACAGATCAAGAAACTACCAAAAAAAATGCATTTTCTCTTTCTCTCTCTGAAATCTTTTCTCTGTTCGAGATAACAGCTGTTCCCAGCTGTGATGTTCCGGATAGATGAAAGTTGCGAGTAATTTCGCAAAATTCGCAATACTTCGCATCTTCTGCGATCCCGATAATGTTATAACTTATAACCCGCCGAGGTTGCGGAAACTTTTTGGATAGACGATTCGCGCGAAGTACGACAACTGACGTGTCACACTCTGACGGCGGAATATAGCCAAAGCACGTGTACGAGTATATTATGGAGGGAGGTGGTAGATATAGGTGAGTGCATGGTATACCTATACAGTGTCTACAGGGGGTAGAAGTATAAGCTTTCCTCTCGCAAATGAGGTAATATATATACAAAAGCTAATACGACCGAAAGTTGCCAACTTGGATGAGTCTCTCCTTCGTCTCTCCCTCTCTACCCGCTACTTCTCTCCTTCCCCGGACTACCTCCTCTAAATATTTTAAAGGATCGTAACACTCCGGTCTATGAGTTGCCGTCCACGGGGAAGGATGCGTGAAACAAAAAGCTGTCAAATGCGGGAAACTATACAATTACGTTGAAAGTTTTCTTTTGCCAAAATTTTCAAGTCACACTTAAACAGAATTCCCTCACAAAAGCCAACAGCAGAAGTAATTATATCTTTGCTGTTGTTTTTCGATGCAAAAGAATTCCCACATGTTAAAACCTTCATATATTATGAAACGGATTAATCTCGTTTTTGAAGTCAGCACCGCTCGGCGCGGTGCGATCAAAGTAAATTAAATTGTAAAGGGTGAGAGATTTCATTCGTTATTCCGCTCAGAATGACTGTCGGTCAAAAACTTCGGCTTAAGCGAAACAAATCGCGCGGAACGCGGAGTCAATTGAAATTACTGCGGAAAACGCCGGAAAGACGTAGGGCAGGAGGTTGGTAAGTAAGAGTAACGGGAGAAGTGTATTTCGCAGCGAGAAATTCTCGCACCAAAATGGCGCCGAATGGGCGCAATAAAAGCGAAGGCTGTATTTTATCGGATACGTTAACAGCTTCGTAAATCAGAGCTCGAGCCATTTCGGGTGTAATGTGGCGCGCGTGTCCTCCGATAATTTAAGACAAAGACTCGCCGAGTGCGTCTTAGTCTCGAGAACAAAGATATGTGGAAGAATATCCATCAAAGAAAAACACACGCTCTCGTTGATCTTTTTATCAACTTACTTATCAGCAAAGTTACATTCTTTGTACGTATATAAATACAATTTATTACATCTTGTACAATTTTTTTCTAATTATTATTTTCTTTATTTTGTTGATAAATATTTATATACTTCAAAGTCTGACGCACTTGTGTATCTAACTTTTCTGTTTACAACTACGAGCAAATTGCAGCAAGAAAACGCCAAGCGTATGATAGCATTATTAACCGTGGCAAGAGTCGATCGATTCGTGGCGGTCATCAACGTAATCTCCAGAGTATTCAACGCTTTTGTCGCTTATGAAGACGATGCTCCGCTGCGTCGTATCTCGAGAAGACTAGAAACTCCGTTGATCGTCGTATCTCGCCGGTAGAGACACTCCTCGACCGCGCGCTTCTTTCACAATCAGCGAGATTGAGGCGGGCGAAGTTAGATCAAACAAACGCGGATTCAGTCGCGCGCTGCGCGAGTCGCGATTCGCATGTGAGAGCTCGAGAATGAAAACAGAGTGATGTGGAGCATAATCTAGCCTGTTTGAAGAGAACTGCCACCGACTGCAAGTTGGAACAAACTCACGGTATACTCTGGAAACGTCGTAGCCGACAACCAATTCGCCAACATCGCGCCCATTCCTCCCTTTCTCCCCCATCTCTTTTACAGCCCTTTCTCAGAGATATCTGTGGTCGCCGCGGTGCAATTGGATAAAATAATATCGTTCGCGGTGTGTCACCATATGACAATAATTATGCATTCGCGCAGACAGTCATTCTTCGATTTTATATACTCGAGATGAACGTGAAACTTTTAGATCGAGCTCGGTAATCTCTGGATTATTTATATCGGGTCACGGACTAACGACGTAAAATATTCACGCGATGATCTTATTTCTTATTCTCTCAGTGCGATTTGCGCGGAAGTTTGTACAGATCATGAAATATTTCGTTATGGATTTGTATCTTCATGTACATGCTGAAATATTTTTTAACCACGTAAACAAGAAAACAAAAGATTGATGTATATATAAAATATTTTGTATTTAATTTAATATTTTTAGTATTGATAATTAAAACAAGCATATTTTTGTAATTGTAATGTACTTCTTTGAGAGTAAACCGCATTGTTATTCTATGCTTTACCGTATCACACGTAGCGAGCTTGGCCGAGAGATCAGCGATCAATCCAACATTACGAGTATAGCACTTTCCCCTCGCTTGCGTATCGCTAGCAATTAGATAAAGCAATATCCTGCGACAGTAAATAGAAATAGAGTTACCACAATTAATTCAAGCGCACCAGTTAGAACATTCATTTAGCTATTTCTAACTCTGCGTATGTATATGTGTGTGTAAAAAATGATTAAATTTATTAATTCAAAGTGAATATTTATTTAGATCAACGTTTGAAGAAACTTTGTCAGAAGGTTGTAATTTAATAAGCAATTAAAAAATCTGTTTTTTTCCTTTGTTATTTTGTCGCAAGATATTCTCTTGGAATTGTTTATAAAACATTTATAATTACATTAATTATTATAGTATTCAAGTTATATAAGTCTTTTTTCGCTGGTGACCGAATCAAGAAGATAGAAGCGATGAAGCTGATAGCTTATGAATATTCATTTCTTGCCGGTTTCTTACAGGTCGACGGGGGTGAGCACAGAGCAGAGCAGCCAGGGTTGTACTTTTAAGCACGAGAGTGGGGGTTCTGGATCAATGCCGAGGCCACGCCTCCTTCGTCTTACATCTTGCACCCCGTGCCACCCTCCCCGAACACCGTGGGCACCTTCCTTTCCTTTTGCTTTTCCACCCTCTTCCCTATCTTCATACTCCGCGGAAAATCCGCCCCAAGCGTTCCCGTCTTCGTATATATTAGGGGGTTAAAAATTACACGATAACACACGTATCAATAGGTTAACAGTCGGGAGAGCTTAATATAATTATGTCTACACTATATAAGTATGTTATCCGCTTCAAAACAAAAAAATACAATTTTACAAATTTAATAAATAAGTACAATGACATATTGGACTCATTTTTCTGAAAATATCTTACTTTTTTTTTTTTACATATGCAACAATCTCCTTTCATTAATGTGCTGATCATTATCTTAAATCTCCTGAGATATGTTACAATAGTATTTCGATCTGTCGGAAATATACAAAAACACAGAGATGTAAATTACAAACATCTCTTCAATAAGACACAGGACGCGCATTGTTCTCAATAAACATTGTCACAACGAGAGAGACACCGCGCAACAAAATATTTTTTCGGAAGCTAATTATCGTACTGCGAGTCGACCTGTGATAACTTTGTGCGCGGTGTTATTACAAGGTGCGGAGACAGATCTTAGAGTAGCTTTGTGCACCTTCGCATACTGGCAATATCTCATTGCGACATTGCTGTTTCTCATCTCATCTCGTCGTCTCTTCTCCCTCGTCCCCGTCTCATCTCATCCGAACTCAACGACTTCGTCGTTCCTAACTCGCGGGTCCCGTCTTGTCTCATCTCGTCTTCTCGTCATTTCCCGGAGCCAGAGGCCCCGGGCTGTTCTTTCCTTTCGGAAAGTGAAGACGAACATACGCCCGCTTCATCCAATCAGAGCCGCGCGCGAGCCTCTTCCACCCGTCGTCCAAATCAAACAGTACGACTAATTACCACCGGAATTCGGCTGCGAACTATCTCTCGATCGTGAATTACTCCGCTAAGTATAACATCGGCTATTCATTTCAGCACATTTTAAAAAGTACACGGAAGAGATTTTATGAGATACTTTATAAAAAAAAAAAAGAAGAAAAACTTTAAAACTGAACTTTAAAATATGATATTTAAAAAAAGCGATATTTTTTTTCTAGTAGTATCTAAAAAAGAAAAAAAAACAGGTGTATTCATGTCCAGACTTTAACTTTTATCCGCGTGTTATCTTCTTCGCAAGGTTTAAAAAACTGTGACGTTTTTTAATAACTGAATTTTTAACAGCGAATACACTTATTCGCAGTCAGCAGCGACTTTCGCAGCGGATTCATTGAACTCGTCTACAAACAACTCGCAGATGTCTCAATCATTGTCACCGAATGGATCGAACGATGCCGCGTCGATTGATAATCGAATGTCGGTCAATCGGTCGGACGGCTTTCGCCGACGTTTGGCGCCTCGAGGGTGCCGAAGCTGTTCCGAATGGAAAATCAATAGAACATACGAAGAAGGGGCCATGAATCCCCCTTACCGGTCTCACTCGCTCACTCTTGCGTGGGGCTCGCGGCTCTCGCAGCCGGAATCATTGTCCGAAGGAATCCCGCATCCGATCAAATCACTGGGAGAGATTCGCCGCCACCTAAGTACATCATTTGCGGCTAATGGCCGACCTCGGCCGGCGATCTAACGCCCCATCACGGGATGCATCGATGCCGCGATCAACCGACAAGTCGATCGATCTTGTCCCATGAGGTGACAAGTGCCAGACTCGTCGCCGCCGCAAGATGGTAGCGCAGTACAAGCGAAATTTTGCAGAAAGCGAAAATATACTTTGTCGCATCTTTTTAAACATAACTTGGAATTTTTTTTATAAAAAGAAGTATTGTTGTGAGCACGTATGTGTATTCTTTATAAAAACTTAATAAATTGACATATATTTGCATAGTTATAGTTTTTTTATGTTCATTTTTCCCCTGAAATATACTTTATTCCTTCCTTATTTAATATAATATAATATATTACTTCCTATCAATAATAAAGTATTTAAAATTATAAGACAAATTATCAAAGCTAATTTCTATTTCTACAATAAAATTTTTTAATTAAAGTGTGCATCTTTTTCGCAATTAATATAAGTTAGGTTTAAATGATATGCGCATCAAGTGTAACTGTGGTAACATATTTATAGTAAATTGATATTATTCAAGGACAACAATAACAAAGCACGAGACAATTTGGATAAATGAAGTATTAAATTGCGAGGGGAGGAAAAAAGGGGTGGTATGGCTCAGTTATTGAAACCGCTACTACGTGGCAGCACCACCTATTTCAGCCAGGTTTTGAACCAGCCACCCCTGATCTTTCTGCCCCCGAAGGCTGTTTCTACCGAGTCGGGGTGATCTGCTTCGTTACCTGAAGAGCGGAAACGACTCCATGGATAATCGACTATGGTCGCCGACCACGCGTACCCACGCGATCGGCGCCTCATGCAGTTTGCAACCCCACATAATTATCCCGCAAATTCGATAAATAGACCCTTCTTCAAATGCCGCCGGCGAGTTGTGGTCAGTTTAACGACTTTGATAGACTCGATCAGACATCACGTGTGAAAAAAAATCACAGAAAAAGCCGCGAAAATTTTTGACATTGATAAATTCTCTGTAATAGTGCGCTTATTAAAGATCTCTTGCTAATTAATTGAAATCTTGTTTGTTAAATTTATGTTTGCATATAATTATACTATAATTATGCTAACATACTATATTATATTTAAAAAATGCAAAAATTATTGTGAAAAGTACTCTATCTACAAGGATCTAAAAGAACTAATTTTATTTTAAACGTAAACATAAAAAGCGCTTATGTGATTACTTTTGATACTCGTCTCAACTAAGTTCTGTCGTGACAAAAGTAAAAAAAAAGTAAGAAAAAACCCTGTCACATCGTACTTTAACACCATCTAGAAACCCTTCATTGTTCTTCTAAATGAAATACACAGCTAATTCGCGACGCACAGTCGCGTCTAGACATCGTGGGACGCACGTAGTTTCGCACGCGTGATTTTCTCCGAACCGCGTCGTATTGTGCAATTTATCAGTGTAATTTACCGGCGGAGACAGTGCCGGGGAAATTGAAAAACTTTCACGGCCAATTCACGGTTGCTTTTAATAATGCGAATCAATTTAAACGCGGGGAGATGGAGTAGAGCGCCGCGAATGAACGTCGGGACGTGTGTAGACGTAGTGTTTTTTCCACGTCGACATCTCACGCGTTTCTATCGTATTTAATAAAACTTTGCCGCGTCTGATTCAACGGCGCACAATTGGCCAGCAAATAGCATATGCTTACTAAGCAAAGGTAAAAAAAAAAAAACTGTCATAACAGAGAGAAAACGACTTTAAACACGTTCTGTTCATTTACTAACAATAACAAAGTCGCGATTCAATTCTTTATTAATATGTCTGTGGAAAAAAATGTAAGGTTTTTCTTTTCTATCTTTAAATGTGCTAAATGACAAAACGAAATAAAATGCGATAAATTTTACAAAAGATTTTAAAGGAGCTAGCAGAAATGGCTTGTGGAAACACCCGTACCGACGATCAATAAGAAAGCAAGTCTCGCGAAGACGCGCCCGCAAATTCCCCGAGACGTAAGACCCGGTACACAGCGCGAGGAAGTATAACCAGTACACGTAGCCGCAGGCAGCCCTTAGAAACGTAATTAATATTTATCCCACCCCCGACGTCGGGAGGTTTAGTGCGGATCCAGCAGCCAGGTTTCTCCGCCGCCGTTGTCCGTTCGCTTCCCCACTTCCCGTGACCCCTCTAAAATCCCAGCGTGCTCCTTGTAAAATCTAATATCTGAGGAAGCGCCGCCGCGTGTAGTTCGAGCCCATCGCGTCTCTCTTCCACCTCTTCTTTGTCGGTTTCGCAGTTTCTCCCCGGATGTTTCCTTCCAGGTCGCCGTATGCTGCGCCTCGTAACGCAAGTAGTCAGGGTAGCAAGACAGAGGCGCAAAGAGAGAAGAAGAGAACATCTCCGGATGATGCGCACGGGGGCGGTTGGGGTGCGCAGCGGGTAGAGCTCCAGCGAAACCGACATCGAAGAAGAGGAAGGAAGGCAAACCGGGGAAAACAAAAGAGCAGGGTGGGCAGGGTGAAAGTAGAGAAAGAGAACGAGAAGTGAGTGCGCGTACGCGACGGCGGCAACGACATCGACGTCGTCGTCGTCGTCGTAGAAGAGAAGGCAAGGTAGAGCGAGATAAGAAGAGAGCGATTCTGCTAGGTGGAGTCGAGGACGCGCGCGAGGAGGACGAAGAAGGAGAAGAAGACACGAGGTGGAGGCGTCGCGGCGGCGGCAAGCAGGCTAGACAGACAGAGAGAAAACGAGAATGAGAGGCGCGCTTAAGAGAGAGGCGGGAAAATCCAGGAAGAGAGAGGGAACGAACGCGAGAGCTCTGTTTTCCCGGGTACCGGGTTTCCCTCGATGGGCGGCGTCAAGACGCTGTCGGCTCCGCCAATGACGACGGTCGCGGTGGATTTTGCGCGGCCGCGATTCGCTGCTAGTCGCTTTCTTAGAGGCGCGACAGCGCGGAAAAATCCACGAGAAAAAGACGACGAAGGGGTGTGTGTGCGCGCGCCACGGCCATTGGCTCGATCCGGGTGCTTTTCTTCGCTTTTCAGGAACCTTTAAGGGGCCAATGGCACGCCGCTACCGCCGCGAAAGGCGACTCCGAGTAATCGATAAGTTAGACTCTCGGAGCTTCTCTTTTGGTACGCGAGTTGCTTCAACGTATACATACCCCTTTTGAACTCAGTCGAGTTGGTTTTCGCATTGAAGAATTTCGTTATTTAATTACTTGAAATTTTTTAGTTACTCAACACTTTTCATATAAATAATCTGAACTGCGGTAAACAGTTTTTCTTGAAAAAAGAGCATTTATTGTTAAATTTCACATTTTATTGCTAATTTCTTCCAGACTGTATTATTTGAAAGCAAATTTTGTGTGGAAATATAAAGTTACTACTGTAGCGTTCGAGGCGCTTTAGAAACATGCATGCTGAACACAATCGTTTAACATATGTTTATATTGCCACAGGACATCAAATGTGTAATGTACGAATTTGATAATTTGAAAGCTTCACCTAGTTTTGATATGATACTCACACATAACATTCTCTTTTTCTTTCTATAATATGTATACATCAACATTTATTGCTAAATCGTCGATCAATTTATGAAATTATTTTTATATCACGAAAAATTTCGCTCAGTCTAACAAAATATCTAAATAATTTCAACATTGAAGCTTTAGCGGGAAACCGCGCGCGGTGCTCTCTCTCTCTCTCTCTGTCTTTCTCTTTCTCTCTAAGCAGTTTCCCAGAACAATCGACTTCACCCCAACTCCGTTCCTTTGGAGAGAACGGCCGCGGAATCTCCGAGCTTAATTCAGACGCGTCATATTTCCAGTCCTGTCTAACAGCTGCCTGCGCATTTTTGCATCGCGAGTGTCTGCCGACGGAAGCTTAACCCTGCGACGTTGTCAGTCGCGAAGGGTGGCGTCGGGAAACGTCTCCGAGACAATTAGCGAAGACTAAAGGACCAGCGAGAAAGGGGGGTAACACGCGCGCCCCAAAGCACGCGCCTTCCTCTCGTTCCTTCGCCGCGTGTCCGCCTCTTCCTACATTCGCCGCCCCCGTTCTCTCTCTCTCCCTCTCGCGCCTTACCTCTCTTCCCAAATCCGCCTTATCCGCTACCATACTGCCTGGCACCGCCATCCTCGCGCGTCGTACCCGCTGCCGACGTTCCTCTATTCCTCTATCGCGCGCTCACGTGTCTCGTAACATTAATAATACCGGCGAAGAGCGTACTGCAGCATCTTCTCCCCCCGTCGTTTCTCCTCTTTCGTCCCTCTCCGCGACTAACGGGGAGGCAGCAGCTTTAGTTGCGAGGAACTTGGACTGCAAGTAAGTTCTCGGGGAGCCTTGGATGGAAATTGACGTTAATGTGCCCCGAAAGCAGCCTCCACCCTCTCCTCATTCCTGACTCCCCCGTTCCCCCTTTTCCTTAGAGCATCACCTAGATGATCGTCGTTGCTACCTCGAAAGAACCCAACCCCGGGCAAGTCTGCCAAGGTAGTTAGCGAAGTAGTTGCCGAGATGGATTATGATGGTAACGTGGGAAGAATCCACGATCGCTGACTGACATCGTCGTTCCTTAATGGATTCGCGGCTTCGTTGGAATAAACGTCGATGGAGTCTAACGCCAGTCTCGCTTATTAATTAATTAAAGATAATTGCTAGACGCGCGTCTGGCGCATTAATGAATTCCTTTCATTAAAACGTCAGAAAATATGTCTTTTTTTTCTCTCTGTGTGTAATCTCGACAATTTTTTTTCGATCTCAAATAAAATCTTATAACTTTACAGCTAAAAAACGCAATGTGTGACTAAAAACAAGATATCTTTGTAAGAGTTAAAGTTTTTCAACTTTTTACACACATACTCGAGAGAATTTTTAAATTTATTGACGAAAAATAAATTTATTGACATCAATCGTCTCCAAACGCTTTTCTAAAAACCAGCTTAAGATCAAATACAACTATTATGTTCTTATGAACAAACTTCCGCTCGTCCTTCATACGGGTCTAATTGCCTCTTGGCGTTTCCGCACGGCCGGCACGGAGGGATCTCGGGATTTGCTACCTTCGCAGCGTAGTTGCAGTACTAACTGAAAAATCCGATTTACTGAGTTAAACGGGATTAATTACGGTAATTAGAGTTTGTTGTTCTAGAGCGTGCGGGCATCTCGAACTTTCGTAATGTCTGAATGGGATTTTCGGGCTGTAACACGACTGTGACAATCCGTCCGTATTCACTGTGCGAGCGTGTTTGCTACCGGGAAGATTCACGAAAGACAGACGTCGAACATTCTAGACTCGAATAAAACTCACGTTAACTCGTATTAGATACAAATCAAACTAGTCGCGGAGACGCTTGACGAACAAATTGAAAATCGTGAAAATCTTTTGTTAAAATCGGAGATAAAAAAAATTGGACAAAGGAAATTAGAATTGTTGAAATTTTACGAGCGTTACATTTCGCTGTGTCGTAAAAATAAATTTCGTACATTAAAGATTCAATTCTTGCGAAAAAAACAAGTTTAACCTTTTAATAAATGTGAGAAAGAAAATAGAACATCCCCTTTGAACCGGTCGCGGATTTTTCTTGCCGCATCAATCTGGTTATCTTGGATACAATCCCACCGGATCGCTTCCACAAAGCTTGATACCTCCGGCAACTATTTCTCCCCGTGCCCTCACTGCCCATGCTACGTGCCAGTTTAAGGTTCTCCGATGTTGCTTGACCGCTGGTCAGTGGTGGGAAAGTGCCGCGTGTGCTCTCCTGGAAACTTCTTCGCCAGTATTACTAGTTCTGAACGGGTCTCTCTCTCTCTGACTGCTACAATTTTTCCGTATCGAAGATCTCAGCTTTTTTTATTATTTCTTTTTATAATGCGATATATCAATAGTTAATAATTAATAACAATTCTTATTATATTTTTTATTCAAAATAAATAAACTCTGACGTATCTTTTAGTTTTAAAATTAATTATTTTTAGAGCGATTAATTATATAATCTTATTTTTTTAGCTTTTTTTATGTTTAGTATTTGAAATAAGAAAACTTTTCTTGTGTCAAAACTCTTGCAATCTATCAGACATGCGTTCCCACGAGTGCGAATAAATTTGTAATAAGGAATTTAGAATATTATACCAGAATATTATACAGGTACGGCTGTGTACACGACCTTATCTTCGCGACTGATCGCAACAAGTTCGCTTAGATAAAAGTAAGTGCGCGACATTGTCCCGAAGAAGACGGCGACTATTGTAGATTAATTTG
>QVNV01015602.1:0-13664 GCA_014825455.1 Pseudomyrmex pallidus | reverse complement strand
TGACCCCCGCGCGTCACGAGTGCGAGGGAATTGAATTAATTCCGCGCGCTTTGTTTTAAGCGTCGTTTTGCTTTTATGCGCGCGCACACACACACACACACGCACACACACACAAAGAAGATTCTTGTTTTTTGCGCTAAAAATTATGTCGTTACGCGAAATATAAATTACGAAGACAACATTACGGTGTGAAATTGAGTATTTTACTTGTTTCGTCGAAAAAGATTTTTTAACACCTCGCGCCAAAAAAAACTTACGCTTTTTTATGGCAGCGGGTCGAAGAAGTTGCCAAAAGAGGCGGCGATGGAATCTTCGCAATTTTTGAGATTAGATCGCGGTCGTGCATTTTTGTTAGCGGAGTAAATTTCTGTTTTTATCGAATATCGAACACGTTCTGAGAAATAAATCTCACAAAATGAGCCATTGGCCGGCTCTCCTCTGAGATTCGGACTTAATTGTACGCGCGCTGCAATATCTCGGATTACTCTCGCTAAACCGTCTCCCGTTACCGCGTCTTAATTTATGGGGGTGGTTTCGACTCGGGAGGGCCCCGATCGAATATCGCGCGATACATCGGTAACGTTTACGCCGTCATTAGCGCTTAGTAGTACGCCGCGTAAGTATCCGAGGAATTCGGCGAATCCGGAGAGAGAGAGAGAGAGAGATTTTATCGTCGGCGGCGGCGAAGAGGCAAAGCATTGCTCGAGAGATAGTGTCGCGAAGAGATCGGCATCGCTCGAGATAAACGCGAAGGAAACGCGACACGGCGACGTCGTCGTCGCGCGACCCGACGGGGGCGAGAATCGATTAACTGTAACTAATTGAATGCTAATTAATATTATGCCGTAGCGCGCAACCCAATTTGCGGTAATTACTTAATCAACGGGGAGAGAAGTCCGCGCGCGTAGCGGCACTCGCGCGCGAGATCGGCGTTAGACTCGGAAACCTGTTTTTCGCGCGCGATGTTTCTCTCTCTCTCTCTCTCTCGCGCTCTCGCTCGCGGGAATTTGTCAAGTTCGCGAGCGACAGCGGCGATAAACTCGGAAGTAATGTTGCCCTATGAGCTAATGAACCGGTTGATCTTATTAGCGACGCCGCGCGCCTGCTATGTAGCGCAACACGGAGGATACGCTCGTCGATTATCGGTCGTTTTGCGATTTGCCATTCGACGGCGGCGTTAACCGTTACACGACCTGTCGACGTTGCAAAGTCGCCAATTTACGAACGCGCGCGCTTTTGCAATCGAGAGGTTTTACACCGATGTCGCAAGTATTTTCCGCGTATTCTTATCGCAACAACGAACGTTACGGAATTTCTAACCACGTACGTATAAATTGCAAATTAAAAAGCGATTGATTCCGCTCCGCATCTAGACCGCAATTCAAGTCGATTTCGCGCAGACAATTAACGAGCGCTCGACGGTTGTTTAAACTCGAAGCGCACTTATGCTTACTTGACCTCGGCGAGATTCCTCGATTCTGAGCTTAATACACGCCGCCGCCGCCGCCGCGTAAAGGAAACTTCGACGCATCCGGGGAGTGCCCGCGAGAGGAGGAACTCGCAAATGAAAAGCACGACGGCTAACCGGATTGCATTGCTCGCTCGATCAATTTTGTACCGGGGAAATCGGTCTGGAGCACCAACTCGTACGGAGTTTTCGGTTTTGCGAAAACGTTCTTGGAATAACTACAGTGATTTTTCATCGCAGACAAATATACGTGCGTTACACACCGAATTAGAAATGTGACACACATCGTGAACAGTTTTGGGACTTTGAAAAATTGTGCGTTTCTGGTATTAATTTTTTTGTTGCAAAAATGTTGTACAAATACATGTTACATATATTGCCGGATTGGAAATGTCACGAACGTCGTGAACGATCGTTTCTGTATTGCGAATTTGAAAAATCAAGAGTTTTTGACATTAATTAATTAATATCGCAAATATATTATATATTTCACACTGATTGGAAATGTGACAAAAAAGCAACGATATTGGGAATTTGACAATCCGAATCTCTAATATTAATTTTTTATCGCAAATATTTAATATCGTACATATCTTACAAATATATATATATGTATATTGCGTGCCGAACTGGAAACATGACAAAAACGTGTTTGCGATTGTTTCTATATCGGGAATTTCAAGTTTTTATAAGTTTCTATTTTGAAAAATCAATTTTCTAATATTACTTTTTTATTGCAATTATATAATATTGTATTTATATCAAATATATACATGTTGCAAACCGAATTGGAAACGCGACAAACATATCGCGAGCGTTACAGTACCGGGACTTTGAGCAGCAACTCTGCACCGTTTCTCGTGTTGTGAAACGTTTGCAATATTCGCTCTCGAGTTGTTCATAATTTTATCGACACGCGTTTTTAGATTTAATCGCGCGGTCGTGTACAAGAAACGAGAGCTAGGACACACCGGGTCGCACCGGGTGCTTAATTAAGTGAGTCTCATCCTCTCGACGCTACGTTGGCGTCGTTTCTCGACGCGAAACATCCACCTCCGGACCGATCGGATCGATACGCGTCCGGGACCGAAACGCGAGAGAGCGATTTGTCCGGTCATCTTCCAGGTACGGAGAAAACGGCGCTCTCTGAGGTAACGGAGGCCAGGGTTCTCGTCGGAGGTAGTAAATGGCAGCAGCAGCAACTGCAACAAGCAGAAGCGCAGCAGCGCCAAAGGAATAATTCCCCGTGTTTCCGAGGAACGCGTTTCGAATTACCGGCGGATTGCGTTGCATTCTGTCCGTCGCGCTTGGCTAGCGCCGAGCAAATCTAATTCCTTTCGGACTCTCGGTACCGATCTCTCTCTCTCTTTCTCTTTCTCTCTCTGACCCGAATAGCCGTGTCCTTTCACTCCTCTCTCTTTCCGCTTCGACCCTTTTCCATCGTTCCTCAGCGGCTTTTCCGTCTCCCTTTTATTTTTTTTTCTTCCCTTTTTATCCGCCGCTCCTTTTTCGCTCCCGTCCATCTCTCTCTTTCCCCGGGCGAGTTTGCTTCTTCGGCGTCTGTCTCCCGAGGGAGGAGACGTCGAATCCACGGACCGATCGCGTTGCGCGTACCTTTTAGCAGTGCGCAACGCGGCTCTTCCTCTCGGGAAATCCCGTCGTCGTAAGCAGCGTCGACAAGTTCGTCGGTCGATTCGAAGCGGATACGTTGCGGAATGGCACCGTGAAGTTTTCTCGACGTGTTCTAAGATCGCAAATCGCACGATATATAAGAATTTAAAATCGAGAAGCCAAGCGCGTTGTCATCGGGTCGTCCGTAATCAGTCCGCAATTTTCGCACGGAAAAGCATTAGAAAAGAAATTGCTCGTCTTCTTTTATTGCGGCGGTTACGTTTGAGCGTGCTCGGATAAATTTCCCTATCGGAGCAACGTGCGTCTCATCTCTGTGTCAGGGGTATTGAACATTCTCCCGAGCGTCGTCGTCGTCGTCGTCGTCGCGCGATTTGCGGGAAAATATCGCGTGTGTGTTTCCCCCCCGGATTTCCGCGGGGAGGAGGGTAAAATATCAGTGGCGTTTCGCGGGGAGAGAGTTATTATCGATCATCTTTCGCCGAACGATGGGGGAGGAGGTAAGGAAGACGCGGCGGGAAAAACGCGCGCGGCGTCGCGCGCGAGCTTGTAACAACAACGTTATCGATTACCCCGGGACTCGGGTCTGTGAAAACAAGTGCATTTTCGTAAGACCGCCGTCCGTCCGTCTCTCTCCCATCTCTGTTAGCTCGGCGAGAGATCCTCCCTCGCGGCCCCCCTTCCCCCCGTCCGTTCTTGGACCGAGTTCTAAGTAAACGGACTCGGCGCGCGGCACGTTCCCAGACTATCGTCTCGACTACGCAGAGACGCAACGGCGCCACGAAGACGCACTCCTTCGATCGGATTCTTCGTCTTCTCCGTTTACGTCGCGAGAAATTCCCCCGTGTGTGCATACACACGTAGCCGCGTCGTCGTCGTCGTGTACGCAACGCCAGCAAACTCGAACGCAACACCGTTAATCAAGCAACCTGCTAAAGCGTCTCGCTGTTATCCGTCAAACCGAATTTCAAAGTCGTTACCGGCCAGTTTCGCCATCCGACGTAAAGTTTGTTAATTGGTTCAATTTGTTTTTCGGTAGACGCAGAAATAAGAACGCAGAGTCGACGCAAGTCGCAATTTGTGCGTACAGAATCCATCGATCAAACGAGTAGCAAACACGATTCGACGTTCGCATTGCGTCGCTCCCGATTACAAATTGAAGCACGCGAAAGGTCAGCTCGAAACGCTATCGAGGCAAAAAGTTATCGAGTTTAAACCAAGCCGCCGGTACATAAGACAAAAGTTGCCAAGAGTACATAAGACCCCATTGCCAAGTTTTTTGTTTGCGCCGTTTGCTCTCGTGTTTAATTGTTTGTTGCGAAAAATTGGGTCGTTCGATAGAAATCGCATTTTTGCGAGAACTGCGTAACGATCCTATCGGCGCGCGCGGGGAAAGGGAGGAAATCTGAGAGACGAAATTTTGCGCAAGGGGGTGGAATAACATCTGGCTCGTTCACCGACTGCTCTCGTCTCTCTTTGTTATTTGTGTCGCAGCGACACGTGACACGTAAACTATACCGTCGTCGGCTTTTTTATCTTGGTTGCATTCCGACCGACCGTGCATTATGCGTTCTGGAAGTTCTTAATCGTCAGCGGGACCAACCTGAGACCAACCGGACCGGGTTGGCCGTTTCGCAGGTATTCGGGGAGGAGGAGGGTACCACCCGGGTTTTACGTTGTCTTGTCGTACACAGTTGCGTAGCCGGAACTTCGCGTCTGTTCTCGGAACTGAACCGGCGCCGTTCTGCTGGCGGCGCGTTTTGCTTGGGAGCACGCTCGACCAAGGGATCGGATATCTAATAACGCGATGCCTCTCTGTGCGGCCCTCCTCCCCGCCATTTATCCGCCCCGTCGGTCGTCCTCGCTCGTCACACGCGCGAAAGTTAATCTCCCGAGCCGGGTCCGATTATCTTGCGAATAATCGAAGTTCTCGTGGCAATAATTTGAAATCTTGCAAGATCGAAAACATTTCTTAAATTTATATTTTCTTCAAATTGGCGATAAGATGGTCCAACGTTAAAAAATTATTCGTTTTGTCTGTTCGTTAGGATGCGAAGAATATTTTATTTTTCCGCGAGAGCATTCGGAAATTGGTTTCGTTCGGTTTTCAATGAAGTCAACATTTATACGCGCGCCACATCGTGGCGCAATACTCGCGAATAAGTGGGAGGTTTTTTTTTTTTATATCTCTCGTTTGTGCGAAACGCAAATAAGATATCGTAAAACACTTCTCCGCGGTAATTGAAGCGACGATTAAAGATTAAGCGAGCTGAATGATCTTAAGCGTATAATCGCGTTAACCTTCGGATGAAGGTTGACTTGAATATCGGATCCTTTCTAAAATCCACAACGTTGACAGACAACCGCGAGATACGATTAAAGCGTAAAAACTTGAATAATACGTTTATTAAAAGGGAAAACTCTCTTTATCTTTCAATTTTCTTGCAAGAGACACACGTCGCAAGAACCGCTACATTCGAGAATCGATTCGATTGTAGCGTTCTCTTGTCGCAATCGTTACATCTGCACCGAGGGGAAAAACCATTTTTGAAACAAAAACCATTTTGTTTTATTTAAAAAAAAAAATTTATTGACTGCGTGCTGATAACGTGTTTGCTTGTGTTCAAAACGTCTAATTTGTCAGTTCAAATATTTATTGCGTGCGCTTATAAAAGAATATAAGTTTTAACCAACTAGTTTTACATTTTATTTTTACACTTCAAAATATTTTAAAATACTTGGAACGCAGTTAGAAAAAAATCTTCAATTTTTTAGTCTAAGAAAACCATTGCTTCAATTAACAAATGACAAAATGTAAAAGGAGTATTTAAACGTGGAAAATATATAAACTGTACTCAATTGCATTTGCTCGAAATTAAATACTCTTGCTCGAACAAAACAAACAGTTTCCTCAATCGGGAGCGAGAGTTTTCAAAAGAAAACGTATTTGATTTGAAACAAACTTTTCCCTCAGTGCGGATATTCGACGATTGACAGGATGCTCGACCGTAAAGTTTGTGTGTTTGAAAAGAAGCGCGCGCGTTCGTAAATTGAGAAGAGCGTTAGAGCAAGTCGTCGCTCGCGCGCGCGCGCGTATGTAAAATCATGGGGAAAGTTAGAGGCGCAGACAGTGGACGAGACGGAACAAGTGAAGTGCCGCGAGTGCCGAGTGAAATATGCATGGATATTTTATACACACATCCGCGTGCAAACACACACACACACACACACACGCCGAGAGAGTTTGAGAGAGAAAGTGAGAGAGAGAAAGAGAAAGAGACCCTCGTCTATATGGTGCGAGGCTGCTTCCAGGCGTTGTAAATTTTATCGCCCGGATAAGAGCGGACTCGTAGACGGCGGTCGTAAAGATACTTTACTGTATATTTACATCCCCCGACGTAATACGTTACGCGGCTTAATATTACCCGTTAAGTGAATCGAAACAGTCGGATTACTTGACTCGACCGGCAACGGGAGCGCGCGATTTATCTCATCTTGTTACGTCGCTCAGCTTCTTCCGGTCGCGGACACGTGGAAAATATCTTTTCAATAATATTTCTTACGAGATAAAATTGAGGCAATTAAATTTTACACCAAACATTTGATTAATAAATTTTTGCACGTTGTTTGATCCGACAATTATTATTTGAGCTGCACTGAAAAAGATGCAGTTTTCATTCACGTCGATCATGAAAAGTTTTTAATCAAGTATTAACCGAACTCAATCAAATTACTTTGCTCGCGAAATACCAGTAGAATTTATTTGTTTTTTTCGCGTGCCATTTAGTTAACAGGGTAATACATTTGTTGAAATTCTCCAAGTATCGAACTGACCGAACAGCGCCGTGAGAATTGACAAATATTGCGTATTTCTAATAACCGAATACAAGGAAAACTCTCGGACCTTGTTGGTTCGAAATACCGTTTTGTTTGCGATAATAACAAATTATTTTGTCATTATTGCGTCATCGCGGAAATGTTTACGCAATATCGTGTTGGAGTAATTATTTCAGTTGGGTAAAAATTTTTACAAATGTTTTTCTCGATGATAATAATCACATTGTTTGTCGATTAATTTTTTCTCTGAAGAATAATTGGGATAAGGTAATTAGATTTCAAGAATCAACGTTGTTATGTCGATCGATTTCGTTTTGCTCGTGCAAATGCGCGTCTCTGGTTAACGGATGTAAGACGAAAAATAGGGGTCGCTCACCCCCAACGTGACAATAAAAAAAAAAGACAACGTACTCGAGACGAGCGTTTCCCGTGTGTGTCCATTACGGTATTCCGCCCGTCTCTCTCCCTATCTTTGGATGATAAATATATCCTCTCCCGTACATATACACATACACACACGGGCGTCCGCGGCGCGGTCCACGTTGATAGCAATGAACGGAAATACAATTATCGGCGGGAATAAAACACCGCGGATCGGTGACAGGATTTACGAAAGCGCCGGAGGATCGGACGGGTTGGAATATGTAACGCGATTGCAACGGGATGAGAGAGAGGAGATATCGGTCGTAGAGGGAGGGAGGTGGGGTGGGATGGAAATCGCAATATGCACCCGCGGGATACTCCAGGATACGCGGAGCCGTTTCGACTAGCCATTTGATTACGTAATTCGCGCGGCCAACGTAGCGGCCGACGATAGCCATCTGCCACTTTTTGACCCACCGCCCCATTCCCTTTTTTCACCCCTCACCCCCTCCCCCGTACCACACCTCCCTTTCGCGGACAACTCTGTGTAAATCTTTCAACGCATTCGAAATTCAACGCGGCCGATCGAAACTTGACGTTTCGCCGCGAGCGCGTCGCGACGTTTCGCTTCGAATCGCGGTAATGCGCTCGCTGTGCAAAACGGGATTTTCGCGTTTGTTTCACGTGAAAATTTGACAGCGAGAGATCTGGTAACTTTATTTAGGTACGTTGTAACATTCGCGTATCTGACGTTTTCAAAAATGCCATCCTGATTTCGCGATTCTTGCACTCGTGTGTATTTTTTTTTTCTTTTTTTTTTTTTACGGGTTATAGTTTTTATTTTTTTTATGACGAAACGAGCGAGAGAGAGAGAGAAAGAGAAGAGAAACGTTTCATTTAATCGGAGTCGGCGCTTAAGTGGCGTTGATATGATCGACTCTAACGGACGACGTTAAACGTTCGCTTGTTTTAACGTTGCCACTTCGCGAAAAAATTCAGACGGACAAACAGATGAGCAAAAAAAAACACCTCCAAAAAAAAAATGCGCGCCGTCTTCCGTTCCGAGTTACAAAGTGAGAGAAAATAAAAAAAGAACACACACACACACACACAGTCGGAAAATACGAACGGCTTATTTTTCACGCAGTCGTTTGCGGAAATGAGAGAACGACCGCGATACTAATCCCGAGCTTGGAAACCCGTGCTTGTCGACGAGGAGGGAATTTACGATTTTCCACTTGATTCGTCGGACGTGTGCGTGGTGTCTCTCGAAAATGCAAGCCCGCAGGCAGGCAGGCAGGCAGCGAGAGGGATATCGGACTGGGCCGCATTCCCGAAAAGCATTTGGCGACGTCGGGAGAGAACGGCTCGATATTCGGGGTGCGGTTCCTAGGTCCGTAGGTTCTCTCTCTGGGTTTGCGTGAGCAAGGGGGGAAACGAAGCATGGCAGAGGAGAGAGAAAGATAGAGAGAGAGAGACAGGCGATGCGACCAAGAGAGGACAAGAGAGAAAGAGGGAGAGAGACGTGAAATACTAGGACCAAGAGAGGCCAAGAGAGGGCAGACGTGGCAGGGGAGGGAAGGGAACAAGATAGGAAAAGAGAACACACAAACGAGAGAGAGGAAGGGAGAGATGGCGAGGCGACCGCTGGAAAGAGCAGATACGTGCGTGTTACTTCGTACACTGGGTGTATGTGCGTGCGGGGAAGGCGCGCGCGCTCGCGCGTGTACGTGTGTGTGTGTGTGTGTGTGCGCGCGTGGTGTGTCGTAACCAGTGGAAGAGGGTCGAAGAGGCAGCGTGGCAAGAGAGGATCGTGGGGCAGAGGAGGACGAGGCGGCGAAGAGCGGTGGGTGGAGGGCGGATGGCAGTCGGTCGGTCGGTGGGTGGCCGGGGGAGGGTGGGTCGGTAGGCGGGTGGGTGAGTGAGGCGGATTGCACGCGTTGTGCAGTGCGGTTAACGGCGTGTGCGTTGCGCCGACGGCCAACGACGCTGCTTTTCGAAAAGGGTAGAACGAGCGGAGGGATCGAAAGAGAGAGAGAGAGAGGGAGTGAGTGAGTGAGTGAGTGAGAGAAAGAGACGGGTGGAGGAGGTAGGATGTGGGTGGCAGCGCAAACGGTAGCAGCTATACCAGAAGCACCAGCGTCAGCGTCAGCAGCACGACGTGAAAGCACGGAGGACGAAACTCGCGAGAAGGAGCGACCGAGAGAGGGACAGGAGAAGAGGGACACGGAGAAAGAGAGACGGAGAGAGACGGATCGGGGTGAGAACGAGAGAGAGACGGACCGAGAGACCGCCGAACGAGTAAGATAGGAGGGTGGCGGAAGAGAAGAGCAGAGAGAAGAGAGAAGGAAGGAAGGAAGGAAGGACGCGGGCGTCTCGGCGTTCTGGCAGACGAACGCATCGATCCCAGGCGGGTCAAGCACGGAATCTGTCTCTGTCTCCTTCTATCTCTTTCGATCCTCGCCCACGCTTCCTCCGCGCGCGTCGCACAGCCGCGCTCTCTTCCTCTTTCTCTCGCGCTCGTCTCCCTCCCCCTCCCTCCCTCGTTCTCCCTCCCTCCCCCGCGTGCACAACCCTCTCCTCATCACTCTCCACGGGCCGCCACCAAAGCCCCCCTTTGCACTCTTCTCACCACGGAGAACCGCGGCCCACCACCTTCTCCCTCGCCCTCGGTGCCACCTCGTCCCTCGCCCTCGTGCCGCCTCAAGCCGCCCTTCTCGCCGTTACTACGCGCTCGCCCCCGCCAGACAAAGACAAATTACGCTGCATTTTCAGAGCCCCAAAGAGCTCCAACGTCCTACACCACTTTCCTCCCCCGCGCGCGCGTCCCTCGCGCCACCTCCGCCCTCGATCCTCGTCTACCTCCTTCCACGGAACTCGCCTCCTACGTCGCCCAACCATCCTCACGCCACTTTCCTCCTCCCTGCCCAGACCACCCCCCGGCCTCCGAGACTCTCCGCTATGTAGGGCATCAAATGGGTGCTCAACCCCTACGCACTTCTTGTCCACGAACGACGAGACGTCGTCGTCGTCGTCGTCTCTTGCAAACCCCCTTTGCCGGTCCTCCTCACGCGCGCTTCAACCTCCCTCCGTTCCGCCTCTCGACGTCTTTCGACGCCGTCGAACGTGCATGCCGGTTACGCGCGCGAGATAATAGCAGATAAGCTCGGCGTGACGTCACGAGAGAGCTAGACGTCGAAGTTGAGCATTCCAGTCCAAAGAAGCGGCAGTCCGCCCCCACGTATTTCCCGTGGGAGGAAATTATCGAATGGAAAGGTCGCCCTTGTGCGATAAGATGTCTTTTACGAGTTCCGCGCTTCTTCTCTCCCCGCGCGCGCTTTAAAACCGAACACGTTCTCAATCCTGGCATTTCGCGCTCGCTTTGATAGTTCTCTTATTCTTGAAACTTTCTCTTTTGACGTTTCGCGATGCGTGAGAAAGGGGTGCCGAAACTAAAAGACCTTGTAATAACGTAGGAACCGAGTTAATGCACTTTTACGGAAAGTTGCAACGCGTGTGTGCGCACGAGCGCGAAACGGCAGTCTTCGAATAGCAGCAGGTATATTAGACGTGTCGAAAGAGTGACGTGTTTCAACGTACAATCGCAAGTCTAGTTGTTTTGGTATTTCTAATCTATTTTCGAACTGTAATCTCAGTACACACACATATTGTACACTTGCATTACTTTGCAAACTAAGTAGTCGCTGAAAGTACGCGGGGGGGGAAGTTTCAATACGTAATGATTTCGCGAAGTTGGCGAGTGCTTCTTCGAGCGATCGCAATGTCCACGACGACGACGTACGGGCGGCGTTTGCCCTCTTCCTCTTCCCGCGTCGCTCTCTCCTCCGAGTTTCGTGATTAACATAGCGGATGCGGTTCTCTCGCGAGAGTTTGCGGAGCGATTAATCTCCTTCCGCACGTGGCAGCAGTTTGGCTGCAAGATATAAAACTTGTCCGCTGAGAACCGCTGAGGAGGAGAGCCGTAGATCAATTTACGGAGGCCGTGCGCGCGCGCCTCCGTCGATTCTTCGCAATATTTTATCGCCGCTAATCACCCCCCTCTCTCTCTCTCTCCCCCTTCCTTAGTAGTGTGTACGGTATGTTTGCGTTCCGCTCGTTTATTGTAAAAAAAAAGAAGCAAGCGCACTCGATATTACACGCGTCACACGCGCGGATCGATCTAAGTTTTCAACACGCGCGCGCGGGGAATTCCCACGTGGAAGGTGGCCGCGCGAAGTTATTATCGACGGGTGAAAAAATTTCCGCGGGAAATACGGCGGCGGTGGACTCTTTCCCTCGTCTTCCCCGGCGTTTTTTTCTTTTTTTTTAATTTTTTTTTATTCCTACATTGCACAACCGCAGCTTCCTCCGCGAAACTTTGCGCTCTGTGCATACTGATAATGCTTAAAGAGCGCGCCACCGGGCACGCGATTAAGGAAGTTGGATGGTCCCTCGTGGGAAGAAGACCGCGAGTGTTTCCGGCGGAAAAATTTCAGTAATGAAAGCCAAGAAAAAGCGGGTCGAAGTGTGTTAATTAAACATTCCTGGCGGGAATAAAAGGGAGAGATGGCGGCGGTGGTGGTCGGCTGGCCGGGACGTCCCGCTGAGACGCGAGAAAGAGAGAGAGTAAGAGAGAGAGGGACGCTTGTAAAGCATCCCTTCGTAAACAATGAAACGACGCAAACCGCGCCGGAAATGCACTCTAACCGCTTTTGCGGGTGGAGTATCGGATGCCTTCTCGCCGTCTTAATATGCATTATCAATAGAAAAAAAAAAAAAAAGAAGAGTCGCGCTGAGCGTCCGCGAACTCTGCAATAAATACGCGAAAGATTTTGCCGTTAAATGACCAGCGAGAAAGATTCGCTGAATGTTTTTGTTTCGCTAACGAAACGTTTCGTCGGCGAAGCAATAAATTTGTAACACAACAGGCTTGGCAAATTTTTTCTTTCGCCGAAAATATACAGCAACTCTGCGATTCTTCTTGCGATTCCGGCAAAAATGTTTTCCGGTGCATTATCCGTTAGTAAAATATTTACTCGCAAGCTGCGCTCTTTTAACTTTCAATTTATATATTTATTCTTTTTGTTTTTTGGTAAACATGTAAAGAAACAATTTGAGACTCTCTAAAGCGAGATCTTAAAATCCTATTATCCGATCGCTATCGTTTTTTTTTTCTTTCGATTATGCTAATGCGCGAGGTGTCACATTTTAATTATAGACGTCGCACGTTTCTCGATTTTTATCGTCGATGATTAATCGCCATCGTCACCATCACCACCACCGCCGCTGCGTCAAGTGCGCGAATAGTCGAGCAACTTGAGTCACAAGCAAGCGTTTTAACCCCTTAATGTGTTCCCGTTCTAATCGCATTGTCACCCGCGGCAAATGCAGTTACGGTATTAGGAACGATATGCTTACGGCGAAACTGTTTGCTTCGCGCAAACTTGCTTCTAACCAGTTTCGAAGGCGCCACCACGGAGGAGGATAAGGTAATCGCTGATCCGCAGTGGGACAACGTGTTACGCTGTTGCACGGCGCACGGGAGGGAGGGGAAAAAATTTTTTTCCGCGCTAATCACAGCTGTCGCTGATGAAAGCATTCGCGTTCATTTCGCCGCTGTGAATCTACGCGTTATTTTGATGATGGAGGGAGAGACGCGCGGAGGTTCACATTCGAAACGCGCGTATATAAATAAACGACACCGCGGAGAGATGCTCGCAGGAATTACATTTTTCAGCGAGCGGCGAAATTTGCTCTCGAACATATGAACGAGCTCCGCGGATCGATGTTAACTATATCGAGTTTAGTTTTTTTTTTTTTCCTCGACGAAACAGATCGATTTTAGCACGCGCTAATTAAAATTGAAGTCCGATGATTTTTTTGTTTTTAACTACGATAGCAGTTTTTTATTTAATTGCCGCGCCTCGTTGTGTTTAATTTTTACATTTTGAAGAACTTGGATATAAACGAGACGTAAAAGGCCGAGTTTGGAAAACAAAAAGCAAAAAAAAAAAAAATTAAATTGCGTTCTAGAGTGAAAAATTAATTCAATTAATTAACCAAATATTGTTTTCTAAACGTTGTTTGAATTCGAAGATATTAAACCTCGACAATTTTCACGTAATCTCGTTAAAATTTAACAAATAATGGAATTGCGCGTCGAAGAGTTAAGAGCAGGCACGATTTTAACTGTCGTTAAAGATGTTTTGCAATTCGTCGTACATCCCACTCGTTTGAATATAGACGCTACGGCTCCCCACCTCGTCTGATAGACGAAGAAGGCATTAAGATTGGCCTAGGTTGGGGATTGCTGCGGAAAGTGCGGACGACATCGATGAGGAAGACGAGAAGGCGAGAGAGAGAGACG
>QVNV01015601.1:0-15071 GCA_014825455.1 Pseudomyrmex pallidus | reverse complement strand
TATATTCGACGCGCAATTACCCGTCGATCTCGTCGGCGTAGATACCACCGCGCTCTCTTTATTTCTCGAAACGAGATTCTTGTTTGCTCCAGTGAATAATTCTCGATTCCTTTGGTCGAGTTTTCTTTCTGTTTCCCGTTCTCGCTTTATTTCAAAGTTTATCCTGTCTCACATCATACCGGCCAGAGACGAGAGAATAAAGTCAAGCGCGGTAGAGAAAATAATTGTTTTTTTCTCTCTTTACGTTTTAATTAGCGCGCTAGGGGCTCTCGGCACAGTAACCGCGAGGATTTAATAAGTTGCACGTAACTTATCAAAGTAAATTTAAGAGATCTTACGATATTTGATGGCATTTGGACATCATTTTATCACGCGCGCGCGTGAAGAAATTATTGCACTGAGTGTATCGCAAATGATCTATTTTTTAAAAACGTTCTCTTAACGCAAACCGTTGAAATGACGCTGCAATCGTAATTAAAATTCGAACAGAAAAATGTTTTTAAATCTACCGGATTGCGTACATGTTGCAATAAGTGTTGTCGCTTGTGTATACGACGGAGAGATATTATCCTTCGCAAATATATATTATTTTCCTGCTTGTGTACATACTGCGCTACATTTATATATATATACACACACTTCTTTTCGAATCGATTCGAAAGAGAGTAAAGTAAGCATCGTAGCACGATGTATGTGTAGCTGTTTCGATGTGTTTTGAAAGCTTCACGGAAATAGCAGAGCGCGATGTATCAATAAATAACGTCTATATAAAATTCCGCCACACACACACGCACGTATATTATCGGTATCGGTCATTACACATTATTTTCATGTATTATTTTATATAACGCGTGCCGACATCGAGCGAATCGTATTTAATACGTTGCTTGTCAATTAGACAACTACGCAATGCAATTGCGAGCGTCAATCGTAATCCCGATGTTACACACGATGTTTAAGGGTTAGTCGAGTTTATCAATATTTATTTTCCTCTTTTTTTTCTACAAATGACACGAGCTTTTTTCGGAAAAATTAAAAATATAGTTTTGCCCTCATATTTTCAAATATTACCGAACAAACAAAGCTTGTTGCCGCTTCGGCGCGTCGACGTGCGCGATGAAACCCGAAAAAGAAGATTACTCTCGATATAGATAGATAGATAGATAGATAGAGAGAGAGAGAGAGAGAGAGGATGATCTGTCACCGTGATAAATTCGCCGCCTCCAATCCTCGTAGCCACGGAAAATATTTCTATCGACTAGGGAGATCGTGGGATAGGGATAGGAAAGAATGCGGGAAAAAAAGAGACGCGCGCGCGTATAGGCGATGGCGCCGCTCTATCGGGGGTGCGAAGAGGAGATGCAGAGTGTGGATGCATCCCCCCGTCGAAAAATATATAGAAACGCTTCGGGTGAGAGATGCTTTGAGCCTCCCTACGGCCGGATCTGCAAACTGGTTCCTGGCGTTTCGTTATATGGGAAAACGCCACGTCTGGAGGGTAGGCAGTAGTAGAGAGAGAGTCGAGGTAGACGAGAGAGCGGTTTTCCCATCGTATTGCGACGGTGTGTATGTATACGATTGTGCATCTGTATGTGAAGAAGAGAGAGAGAGAGAGAAAGCGCAAAGTGGTGCAACGAGCACCGAGGGAAAACGAGGGTTTTACTAGGAGAGAGAGAAAGGGAGAGAGAGAGAGAAAGGGCTGTCAGGACTACGAAGGGTTCGCGCTCGAGAGTGGGCCCGCGTCGGTGGCAGGGGTAGCTATAAAATACAATTTCAGGGGTGTCGGTTTAATACCACGCATACCGCGCAAATATTTCATCTATTATCTACATTTCGTAGATACGCAGGCATTCTCGCCCGGGCGGCTCGTGTAACGGGCGCGCGCGCGGAGTAAATGGCCGGGGATGGATGTATAGATGTAGTGAAGCTGCGAATATTCCTCAGGCACACCACGACACCGGTCCTGCTCGCATACTATCCCCCGTCGTTAGGATTACTACGCCTACATGTCGAAGCATCCCTTTTGTGAGTGAGTGAGCGCGTGCGTGTACATGGACCGCGTAAATCAGTGCATTTCAATTCACAGGTTGGTACCTACACGCGCAAATGCCGACGACGGTAATCATGAATTAAGGAGACGTGGAGAAATTTTATGGCTACGAGAATCCTATCAGATATCTATAGATATCTATTAGATATTATCAATACTGAGAATTATTACATTAATTGCGTATATTATTACTTATTGTATTTATGGAGCTTTGTTACAGCCAATAAGCTTTATTACATTTTTACGTGTCGTGTAAAGCTATATTCTGAAATTATTCTTCTAAATTTTACAAATATGTAATATCTTTAATATTATATCTTTAAATTAGTTTGTTTAAGCGTTGTATAGATTTTTATATAAACGAGAATTAGTTCATCAAATGATTTTTGATGATAATCGCAATTTTAAAACTACGTATATTAATTGCATCTTTGCTAAATATACCAGAAGCTTGATATATTAAAATACACACACATACACACACGCACATGTTTGTGACAAATATGAATATTCGAAACTCGTTTAATAAGTGAAATTTATCACTTTATAAAGTTTAAGTTAATGGACATATCCAATCAAACAATCTGTTCTCAATGTAGATTTGTTACAGCTATTCAATTTAAAGAACATAGTCACAAACAATTAAAACTCGATTGCAACACGCAAATTGTGCGCTCGCGAAAATTGCAAATAAACGATGTGTTCCAAATACGCTCCGAAAATATGTTCCGTGATATGTTGTCACGCTTTTCGCCACGGTTTAACTTATCCCGTATTGATCGTAATTATCGGTAATTACGCGTCATACGTATTATAGATCAAGATTTAAAAACACATTATGCTATTTTTTTTCTCTCTCTTTCTCTCTCTTTTATTCGCGAAATTGATTCGACAGATACTGACGCTGTTATTAATGATATCGATGAAATCAATTTCACATTGTGCGCGAAACAAAGTTAAAAACGTACTTTCTTTCTCGATTTTTGTTTTGCGATCTCTGCTGAGAAGATTATTAAATGTACATGAAATCTCTGAACGAAGAACATGTTGTACACCAATAAGCTGTCCTTTTAACGTGCAATCATTCTGCGAATCGGTTTTTTCTTCCACGGTTTTGTACGTGAAATTTTTTTAGACTGACATTGTCTCTAGCAATGAAAACAACGGGCGTTTTGATGTCACTCGCATTTAAACAAAACCCCTTTTTCGTAGAGAATATATATCATTTCACGTAATGCAAATCCATTCATTAGCGAATACCCAAAGGCGCGCGTCTGTCCCGCTCGAAACAAAACGCAAAAAAAAAAACATGTTTAGCCGTGATGAAAAGCTTTAAGTTAAATAAATTTCGCGACGACGTGCGACCACCAAAACTATTGCGGTCCCGCACTGCATATATGCATCGTAACGCGCCCTGTCTCTCGGGCGCGTACACGACAATGGAATACTTAGATCCCGTTGTAGCTCTCCTCTCTCCCGCGCGCCATTTTCCATTGTCTTATGATTTATGTTCCCTGGTCGCGGTGTCAACAGGGTATTGATTAAAATACACACATAGACACCCGTCCCCGGGTGTGCATACAGATTTATGCACACACCGGCGCGCGCGGAGTATGTGACACCCCGTAGTCGTCCCTTGTAAATCGAACCCCCTTCTACCCCCTCACTGTACCTCCCTGCCGTTATTCCGCGTCTCACTCGCCGGCGCGTTGATCGTGTTAACCGTGTAAAAAGCGCCCCGGCACGCTTCCAGGTCGAATCGTTTAACAAGATGAGACACCACGAACGCCTTTTACATGTGACATACGAATGGTATCCGGAATCCTTCGGGGGGAGGAGGACGCGCCGAGAGTGCGCATCGATGGTTTTTCCCGTGTGCTCCTCTTCCTCCCTCGCCCCTGCTGCTTCTCTCTACGAGACGCGCAGCAGCCCCGGGAATACACTTGGCCGTAAAGTTTATTTTCTTCCTCGTCGAGCAATGCAGCCAGCCGTGGCATTCACGGAATTATGCCACGCAAGTTGAACGAGAAAACGTTTCTTGCCGTTCTCTCTCTCTCTCTCTCTCTCTTGACGCAACGGCGGATGCGCGAATGCAAATCGCGGGAGTACCAAGTTCGTTGCGCGATGGAATCTGCATGGGGAGAGAAAGAGAGAACGAGAAAGTGCGAGAGGGAGTCATATTTCGATTTTACGTCGGGCGCAATTTACGTCGGTAAGTCGCGGCGCGATACATCAAACGCGCGTGGATCGGCGCGCATTCTTGATGCAGCGACGCGCGAGCGCCTGTAATTCATTATGCGCCATCCATTTAATTTTAATACCGTAACGAGGCTCCGACAGGTGTTAATTTCGCGAGACGAGTTAGGAAAAATCGTCGAGAACAGGAGGTAGGTTTGTAATGATATTAAATGCGCGGTGATTCAATTTCGCGTTCCGGATATAATTCGCGTATTATCGATGCGCTCTGACAACGTTATGGTTCCCTTCCAGTTCAGTGTTTAACATAGTTCAATAAACCATAACTGATATTGCGCGATTATTACATTGTCCGAATAGAGTGATATAAATGCGATAAAATTATGGCAACTGTGTTCCCCTATGATATAAACTATATGATAATACATATAGAGAACTATTACATTAAATATATATTATGGTGGAATATATTACGTTAAATGCTTACGAGAAATGTGCATGCGTAATAACGCGCGTTGCGGATGTGCAAATCGGAACGTACGCGCGTGTTTCATATATACGATCACGTTTCGTTTATTTATTTTTTTTTGTTCTTTATATTATTTTTACTCAAATACTGTGCGAAATGTTTCGGTCATTATCTCCTTTTTTGTGTCTGCAGAAATGTACTAATTACATACTATGGCAATTAGAAAGCTGGAAATTTATTAACCAGTTGTCTGGGCAGCATTGTTTCGCTTACTTCGATGTGCGCGGGAAAAGCGTTGCTGTAAGTAATTTGCGCCGTTGGCTCGCATTTTCTTCATTACTCTTGCTCTCCGCTAAAATGTTTTCTCGTTATTCACACTCACTGTTGCTTCCTTTTACTTTTTGTCAATCTCGCCCTCAATGGAACGTGGATTCTCTTACATAATTCTCACATAACAAAATAATTTGTAATCACATCTTGTGTGTTGTATATTCGTTTCTGTTTTGTTTTACAACAAGAAATTGCTTTTGCGAAATATCTTTGTTTGAAACGCGATAAATAGGCGCGGCGTAATGTGTAACTTCTTGAAATTTACAATTATATTGAAATTAATAGGCGCGGCCTGCACAATATTTCCGCGTTTAGCTGAAAAAACTGAAATAAAACGAATCATCAACCGTTAACCGTATTTTTTGCGTTCCAAGACGCCGGAAAGCATTACTCTGGCAAATATGACACGGCATAGCTCTTATAAATTTCAACTTGGAATTTGAAAGAAGAGCGCTTTCTACCCTATTTCAGGACGAAGACGCGAATCCGCTGGCGCGAATACTCGTCGGCCGACGAGGTGACTCGTTATCTTAAGAGAGTCATTTTGCCCCCTTCGCCCTTTTTCTCCCGGTAAAGAGAGGCCTCCTCTCGACTTTTCACTCTCTCGACTCAGCGACTCGAGTGCCATTCGCCGCCTTTACTCACCCCTCAAGCTTCACCCCGGGTATCGCCGACAGGAACCGACACTTCTCTTTCTATCTCTCCCCCGTTCGCGCTCTCTATCTCTGTCTTTACACAGGGGTTTTATTTATTATCCGCGGTTACTCCAGCGAACCGCAGCATCCGGGCAACTTTCCGCCCGAAGCCGCGGCGGCGGCTGCCGCGATACCTGATGCGTGAAGCACGTATTTATCACGACGCGAAATCCCGTATATACACCCCCTCGGCCGAGATCCTCCGCACCACATTCTTTGCAGCCGTCGGACCGGTCTGTGAGGAAGTCCACTAATTGCAGCCTCGGCTTTTCAGGACTTTTAGGTGAATCGGACGAGCCAAGAATTTCGGTTACCGCGTGCTGACGCGGTTCGAAGAACTTGTGTATTCGACACGTTATGGGCTTTAAATGTCTTTGACCCGAATCTCTTTTGTACACAGAGATAATTTATATTTATGAAAGATACACGTGAAAAAACTTATTTATAAAAATCATAAAATTCGCAAAACACACACGTGCGACGAGAGCAAAGTAAAGCAAAATATAACGAGAATCTATTTCGGGTAAAATATTTTCTGTATATCTCCGCGAGAAGATTGTCGCACAAGTGGGCATCGTAAAAAGAAATGTCATTATTTTTTAAAATCACATCTCTCTTAAGTGGAGCTGTATATATATAAAATTAGTATCTAACAGATTTTATACATATATATATATTAGATACCGTTAACATAAAGAGAAGCGTCAAGACGATTTCAATGACGCATTTAGTCGGCATTGTAAGAAATTAGTATCGAGCTGCTGCATTCGGAGCTTGTTCAGGATTTACGTTCCGGTGACACAATACGACGTAGTTACGTCAGTCTATCGTTACCCGTCGTCCCGCGCCGCTATAAAAAGCACCAACAGTAGAACGATCACGAATAGATAATTATTACACGTCGCTTGATTCGCCCAACGTCGCAATAACGCACCGTATTCAAAGAAATTGAGAATGTCGATTTTTGTAAAAACGCGAAACGAAATGCTGAATACTGTGAATACGAAATATCCCCGAGAATATTATCCCGGTATCTTAAAAAACCAACCCTGCTGCCCGTTAATTACAGAGAATTTTGCATGTATTTGCAGCATATTTGTTTATCGGAATAATATCGGCAGCAATATTTAAATACAACGCGCGCGATTTACTTTTACTGCGTTTAATTGAGTATGGAACTACGTTTGTTTATATTTGGTTCTCTCGAAACGATCGCGGAGTTGCTCTATTTACATAATTAATACACAAAATCAAAGTGTAACTAAAATATTGTCGTCATTTGTCAAATATTTTTCATAAGATATTATTTATATTTATTTAGTTATTTGAAAACGCAAGCTTTTCGCGAAAATAAACATCGAAATTCATCAAGTCGTGTACGTTATCGCGCAATCCAATGGACACAATCCCCGTTTTGTTATTGAGGTTAAAACAAAGTTATATATCACGTCGTCGGACAAGATACAAGCGAGCGTGATATCATGCAATAGAGGAGCCAAGGACGACGGAATTTCGAGCTTGATTTAGGGCCGGAGCGGAGGAGAGAAGAGCGTTTCACGCTTCTCTTCACGGTATACTCACCCCGATGTATGACCTTGTTGAACACACTGGTGATGATCTGCAGCTCAGGATTTAACGTCTCGCCGAGCTGAAACAGAAAACAGCTTTCTTTTATGTATATCCGACCAAACGACACCGACACCTCATACTGTGTACATATATATATGTATATAAAATACACACACGATCGAGCGAAAGCATGCACTAGCTTGTCCTTCGCCTTCTTCGCCACATCGCGCACACGCCGGGTTTCTCTCTCGCCCTGATACGTTTTCCATCGATTTCCCATGAAAAGGGGTTGTTCGGGCGCTGCTAAGTGCATCGCATAAAGAGGTGAAGGCAAAGAGTCGTTTCGAAAGTTCCACACTGGGCGCCATTAAAGGTAACCGTAAAACCCGGCTAAACCGACCGCGGACTTTCAAGTAACGATAAATAATAAAAGTTGATCTCTCCAGGCCGAGGGGTCCGCCGTCGATCAAAAGTTTCGCCGTTTCCTTCCACACTCTTTCTCTCTTTCTCTCTACATTGTCGCATGAGGAAATTATTATCGTATCCGCGAGAGTCGCCCTTCGTTCCGTAAATAAAGGTAAACAAGAGGGATTATAAGAGAACGGGGATAGAAAAATACGATCGGGAAGAGAATTTGCAAAGAGTTTCATTTTTCAATATCCTGTGTGCACGCGAGAGATTTGCGAAGTATAAAAAAACCTATATAACTTTTTACGTCACTGTTTTGAACAGAGTTACTTGTAAACAAAACAAAGCGGAAAGAAAACAATATCGGAGCTTATCGATACACGGTGGTTTCGAGAAATAATTTATCTTAGTCTATTAACATTGATGTTCTCTCTCTCTCTTTCTCTCGTCTCCGCAAAATGCATTTGAATATGTAATTAGAGAAGAATTCAAGTTAGACGCTACAATTTCAATATTTCGAACTCTTAAAGTAAGAGAGAGAGAGAAGGAAAAAGAGAAAGAGAGCGAATTTACGCGCGAACACGAGACGAAGCGCTATATTTCACCGACGTTTACAGCTTTCATTGCATTTTACGACTTTACAGCGAAATTATCAGCCGAAACGTATAAACTTTTGAACTTCTATCCTAGCTGCTAAAAGTATATACCCTACTGTACAAGAAAGAACTTCGCGACTGTTTTACATCTTAATCCACAGATACTTGAGAATTACGCGGGACGTAATCGAGACAGCTACGGTGGGGACGGTTTAATCTCCGTTTAAATTTGTTGTAATAAGGAAGACCCTAATCTTAATTATGAGCTAAGAGAATTAATTTCAATGACAGCCTTTCCTTAAACGTTCTTAATCCCGTCGCTCAGGAATAAACCTACAATTAGCTAGAGACGAAGAGATTCGCGATAATCGCACACCCTTGATTCTTATTTGATCGAAAAGAAGTTGCTCTCTTATCGCGTAATCTAAAATCTTCCGAATTTTTGTGACATTTTTTCCCGGGTGTTTTTTTATTTTCTATTTTTAATTATCTAAAAAAAATACAAGAGGATTTGACGGTCCCATACACAACTTCCATATTTTATCGGTTGTTTACTATGCAATTTTTTTTTCGCAAAGGCAAACTCGCTAATACGCCATTAATTACCGAGTCTAGGCGAAAATTGCATCGCTGGTAATGCGTTGATAAAGTTGCACCGGGATAAATCGGAGCTTTTTGGTTAATAAAATTTTAACACTTTGCTGGAATCGGAAATTAAAAACAAAAAGAAAATCGATATATATCGATGTGCGATATATATCGAAATGCGATATTATGATGTTCGCATAGAAAAATATTAGTCTTGCTCAAAACGCTACTTAGTATAGTAAACTAAAAAAATTTAGTTTGTTAAAAATTTAACAAATAGTTCAACTTGGTTTAATTCAAATGAGAAACTACGCCGAGAAGAACGACTTCGTGCGTGAGATACTCACGCACTACTACGTACTTATATAGTGACTCATTCAGTATCCTATATCTCGAAAAACTTATCTTTTCAAAAAAAAAAGGTAAAAACAGGAGCCAAATACACGCGTGTAACTTCATTGCGCGTGGACTTGGCGCGAGGCACTACCGTGCCTCTTGATTGAAGATATACATCGCACAAACTTGTAAATTCAAATCCATTTCGGGATTTCCCCGTACACAAATTACAAGTGTGCGCAAATTTTTACGATGTAAAATATCGCTAAAAAAAACAAACGTGTTTTTCTAAAACGACCGAATTAACTCACTCAATCGCGTTCAGGAGCGCGAAGTGTTCGGTTAAATTCGGTCCGCATTTGCGGGTTACGCCGTCAGCATGGTTACCACTTGTTCGGCAAATCAAGTGCACACTAATTTGTAATTGTAGCTTCGTAATTTCCGTGGCAGTCGGGCAATAAACAAGCGCCGACGACGACGACGACGACTACGACGACAACGACGCCGCCCCGTCCTGAGATTGTATCGATCGCGCGGGGGGCCGTCCTTCTCTCGGGGTCTCTCACCGGTCGTGCTCTATAGTGTGATCGCAGATAAAGGATATTGCACCAAACCGGTGCAGGGAACAGCTAGTGGCTCGACTTCGCATCATATTATGCAGTCCACCCGACACGGACGTAGGAAATTAGCAGTAGGACCGCCTCTCTCTCTCCCTCTCCCCCTCTCGCTCTCTTTCTCTGTGACGATGACACAGAATCCTTAATGTCGACCGAATGTCTCCTTCCGTTTGATAGCGCGGAATTCCCGTCTTTTGTCAGTGAATCAGGACACACTGACTGGCAGTCGCGCTAAATTGACGCGCGTGACGTAATTACGGGTTAGTAATTTCCTCGCTTGTAGATAAACAATCGGCCGTGCTAATCACTTCTAGCTGTATTGATAAAGGACATTTGCTCTAGGACAGTCATAAAGGTCATGTCGTCTCGCGTTTGCTACAATTAATCGATTATGTTTGAACTTTTACCGCTGGCTGTGTGTCAGTTTCGCAGAAGAGCGGCAAAAAGAAAGTAATTAAATATTTTCACATGCTACTTTTCGCTCGTTTAATGAAACAAATTTGTAAGTAATTCAGCTTTTCGATGAATTCACACACAGATTCGTGAAAAAAAAAGTCTCTCCGGAATCGCGTGTTGCGAATAAACTTTTTCGACTTTGCTCAAGCGGGTTTCGAAACTCTCCTTTTTTCCGAATGGCTTTTCAGTAGGGGCGTTTATACTTCGCGGGTCGTAGGTCGCGATTTGCCTCGTTTTTTTTTTTATTTTATTTTTCTAAGAAACTTTCGATTCTTTTTAGTCACACCGTGTAGAGTTTAGCACTCTCTATGCTCAGTTTCTCTTCACGACCTTTGAGCAATTCCATAAAATCGTTTGCCGCAGTGACACGCATCGTCCATTTCCGTGTCGCAAGGCCAGAATTAAGTGTCGCGCAATTATGCCGGTTGTCGCATAATTGTGAAAATTGCACAATTTGCAATAACGACTCCATTTGTTACATCGCATCAATTACACCGATCGTTGTTTGTATTTTTTTTCTTTTTTTTTTTTTTGTTTTATTGCGTAGTAAACCTAGTCACTAACGATTAATACAGGAATGATTGACCCACATTCGTCACTAGAAGTAAAATTTAAAATAAAATGCTGGCTGAAGATAAAAATTCTTCTCTCTCTTTTCCTCTCAAAAAAAAAAAAAATCTCAGTGTATCACATTAATATTTACGTGACGGGGAAATTTTCAGAATCTCGCGCGCTAAAACGTCAGCGCCGTGTGTTGATTTTAGATTTGAGAGATCGTGGAAGTAACTGACGTGGTATCTCGGGTGGTACCGGCTCATTTGGATCTCATCTCTCAGACACCCCGGGGTATAATCCGTTTGAATTACAGTCGTCAACCCCGTTGCCTTCAGACACGCCTTTACGATCTATTCGTCGGGAGATCGAGCACCTGTTAAAGGTTTCCGGGCAGGATGATGCCGTACCGTACGCTTTGGGATTATTCAAAACGCTGACCTTTCGGATACGTGTGCGCCGCACGTATTTGTCCGAGTTACTTCGGCCTCATTGAAATTTATGATTCCGCAGCGAAAATTACTTCGCGGTCGCCGAAAATGTTTCCTATTTTATGCAGGCTTTAATTTATGGCATTCAACTCCCGCCCATTCGTCACGTTGGCAAAGCGCGCGCGGGGGCTTTCCGTTATTACATTTAATTTAAGATTATTTATTTACCGCGCGCGCACCCGTCACGACCTTTGAAAATTACTTGATTAAATGTAATTGTTAAATAAACTCAACCTTATATATACATTCTCCGCGTTTTCTCTCGACGTGAAGAAAAAGAAAAAGATTAATCCGCGATAAATTTATAACGCTTGAAACTCGTCTGTTTCTTATTACGCGTTTAATTTGCGCGCGATACATATCTGTGTGATTAAGTGTTGTATTAATAATAAGCAAATGTGATATGTGTGCGACAGGCGCAACGAGTATGTAATAACGTAAGAATATAGCTGCGTGGCTTTATAAATTCCCGCGGAAAGAGCCCTTATGTTCGATATTATCGCGTCGACGAACCCCTTTTTATCGCTCCTACGACCATCGTCGTCGCCTTGGGACGCTCGTAAACATCCCCTTAAAAATATTCAGAAGTTGATGCCGTTTGTCAAACGGCTGCGAGCTTAGTCAAAGTACGTCGTTACGTCACATAGTATATATGTGTGTATATATATACGTATATATAAGCTATCTTTCTCTCTCTCTTTCCCTTATTTCTTCGTTTCGCAGCCACGCACTGCGGTTTCGAAGGCTAGGAGTTGCTAAAGAGGGCGGAAAACAGACGGAAAAGGGCGCACGCTGAAAGAGGGTGCGAGCGAGTGGCGTGGGAGAGATAGAAGGTCGTCGTTGAAAGTTTCAAAGTTATTCCGGAGGTAAATACAGTCAGGTCTCGGCAGTAGCTATTGCATGTTTTATATCGCGCTCTCCCGGTCCCGTTTCCGCGGAAGGAGGCGAAAGCATTACGTGACAAAAAAAAAAAAAAAAAAAAAAATGTGAGAACGGACTCGCTCGCGTTTCTCCGTTCCAATTCAAATAACACAGCTGAAAACGACGGCGCGCGTACGTTGCCTTTTATCATGTACGAAAAAAAAAACTATGTGTGTACGTATATATTTAATAAAAATATCGGTCTCTCTCTATCTCTGCATCAAATTGTACTTGTCGGAATGAAATTTCACGAAAGTTTGTTATTAAGGCTTTTTCTCTCTCTCTCTCTCTGTGCGTGTGTGTGAATCAATTTCATTCTTTCTTCACATATAAAAATTAATCTGGAAAAGCTGGTTCTTCTCTCTGGTTTCTCTCGCGTAATGCGAACAAAAGAAATTTTTGAATTAGTGTAAAAAACATTGCGCACTAATTATACCGCCTGCGTAATTAAATAACAGTGTGTAGTAACGAAGAGAAAAACGATTTTTATTAGAAAAACAGAGATACGATCTGACAACGATGGAAATAAATGACATAATATATTCATCGAGATGCTTGAAAATTTAGATTGCAGACGATACGGAAGAAGCTATCGAGAGGGAGAGCGTTGAAGCAAAATAATTGCTCCGACGATAATAATAATATTCTGTTACTCCAAGAGGAAAATGCAGGAAGCATATTTCGATATTTTCCGTGTGATATTAAAATCGCCGTCGCTTTGATCGCCATCGACACAATGCAATTTTTACTCTTCGTGCTCATATATATACGTACTCTTCGCGTATTTAATACATTCGCTATACAAAGGAAGAAAAAAAATACAGTGACAAATTCATTTATCTCAAGATGTGTAATTGTTGCGTAATGCAATGTTGAGCAAATAAAAAGTATTGGAAAATCCACATTACAAATATTCGCATTATATCTAGTTGAGATACAGTCACATCAACAATTTCGCCATTGTTAATGCGTCATTGCATCATCCGTGGTATTTAAATATTACGTAGCTTTGTATTTTATTTTCTAACGTTTAAAAATCACACAAAGAGACGACACTGGTTGTTTTTATTAAATCGGTCAAAATTGTACATACTGTTTATTTATCGACTAATACACTGAAATAAGCGCGCACAAGTTGCAATTTGGAGCTTGTCTAAAAGATTAACTGTCAGAGAAAGCACACACAGAATAGTCTTACATTCAAGAAGAATACAAGAGAAAATAAACGAGAGAGAGAGAGAGAAAAAAAGAAGAATGGACCAAGAAATTGGGAAGAAAATGATCGCGGCGAGGGTTCAGCCGGAGCGTGGAGCCAGGGGCTGTTTTCCTCTCAAAACTTCAGAATTTATTCTTGTGTTAAGCAGCGTGTGCGCGCGCGTCTTGGGAAAGTTACCGCGTGTTTGCTCGCAGTCTCCGACCGAAATAATTATGCCATAATAATGATATTGTTGGTTGAAAATGTAGAGGCTTGTTGGAAATGTCGGAGCTTGTTGTTTGAAAAAATAACAGGTAATGTTCGCTCTCGCCGAGTTATAATTAATGCCGGTTTGGCAAAGTTTGCCGAGGCGTATCCTCCGTGTTGTACACGCACACGCTCCGTGATAAGCAAATACATTTTGTACGCGAGAGTGGCGTTTTATTTTCGCGGGGAAAATAGTTGTCACGTCTTTTGATGCGTCGTTCTCGACGAAATCGCACGAACTGCGCGTGTATGTCAAAAACAAATTACTTCTCTATAAGAATTTTATTGGCGACACGCTCGAGGAAATCGATGTTGGTACTTGTACCAATCGCAAAACGAGCGTTATATATTAGTGTTGCCGGCTAGCATCTGTCATGTGCTAACTACCCTAATCTCTCGTTGCGCCGAATGCATTTCTAAAGGGAAGCCAAGTGCGGCCCGAAGTCGAAAGTTAGTATCGCGATACTAGCAACCGTTAGCAACAGCTATAACAGCGCGACGAGACTTGACAAGAGCAAAGGGGAGCAGGAAACGGCGAAGGTGTTAACTGCTAACATAATTGTTAATTAGCGCGGTTCGGCCACTTGATTAAACGCGGAGTTTATAACGTCTGCAGTTCATAAACGAACTTGAATACATTTTTGATTGCTTTCTTTATGTTATTCCGCTAAGCTAAAATCGACGCCATAATTTTATTACGACGTTATTTAATTACGGTTTTTAGCGCGCGCGCGGCAACTTTTACGGATTAAAACAATTTGAAAAATGGACGAAACTTTCGTCGCGCGAACGCTCGATGAAAAATTCACTCACCTGCACCATTAACGAGATCGCCACCAGCCCTTGACTTTTATGCTGCGCTTCGCTCATGTTGTGATACAGTTCGGCGTTGTAGCCGTAGACCTGGATCTGGCAACAGAAAAACCACAAAGAGATTACTTTCTGATGGAATCGCGCCACGAGCGTAACCCTATCTCCCGCAAACACGATCACGCCGGCAAATTTCAACCTAGCGCGACTAACTTCTCCGAGTTGAAACTTTAAATTCCGAAATATTTCGCGTCCGACAATGCCTCGCGCCACGTTGTTCCCTTCGTTGCTTCATTTGTTGTTTTTTTTCTTTTTAAGATCGACTTGCTGAACAATTCCCTAGCTCTCGCGCGTTAACAATTTCTCGCTTTATCACACTTGATTAAATACTCGATAATGTATTAAAACTTTGAGTAATTTTTTTAAATACTTTTATACAATAGAAATATATAAAATAGCCGCTTAGAGAAATACTTTATAAAACGATTGAGATCTTTTTCAGGTAGATTTATAATTAATTTATAA
>QVNV01015600.1:0-11767 GCA_014825455.1 Pseudomyrmex pallidus | reverse complement strand
TAAAAGAGACGTATATTTTTTTGTTTTGCGATATTGTTACAAACGATACAAAGAGAAAGAGAGAAATTAGCTTTGTACTGATTGCAACACGTATCCGGTTTTAATACAAACTTATAACCGCGCGAACGCTATGCGGATTGAACTGCATCGACAAAACTCGCATTAAACGCGCGAGTCAACAAACGGCGATGCGGAATTGCGTTGCATTGTAACCGCGCCGCGTGCATGTCGATCTTTTAGTTCTCGCTTGGTAACACGGAGCGAAAAACGCGCGGGGACGAGGTCATCGGAAGCAGGGCGAGATTGACGTCGAATGCCATTTCTTTCGATTGGAAAACGGGAATAGAAATAGCGAAGAAATATGCCGATGAACACGTGTGTGTGTGACTCCGCGCTCCGCCCTGTTTCATTGATTCGCGACTACTTTGCTCGATAATCCCGCATGCACTCACATCTCGAAGTGCGAGATACACGCGTATATAAGAACACACACACACACACATGTCACGGTAAGCCGCGAAAATGCATTTTTGCGTCGCTCAACGGCGCGACCCGTTTACTCTCTTTACAGCCTCACCACCAGAACACTCGCTTTACCTCATTTCGCGATAAATGTGTCGCGTACTTAACAACGTGTGCTGTTTCGCACTTTGCTTTCTCTTTCCTTGTTTTCGCCGTTTACAAAGCGACGCATCTAAATATCGCGCAATCGAAAAATAATGTCAAACATACATAGTGTAAAGAATATAAATCCACTGTACGAGAGAAGTGGATATACAGAGGGAACATGGACGCGTTGACAATTCTTTTTTTTTTTTTGTTTTGTTTTTAATGAGAATTGTCGACAGTTTTATTGTCTGCTGACTGTCGAAAATATATCGAATCGCGTGCAAAACAAAATATGTTTTGTTTAAAATATTTTGACAGTTCCAATAAATACGTAACCGTATGAGAAGAAGAGATAAAACTATATTTCATATATTTCCGCACACTCACAGTTTTGCACACACTCGCAAAAAACTAAAATGCACCTGCGCCGCCGCCGCCGCCGCCGCCGTTCGACGTATTGTTTATTTTATATGTTCGATTCGATTGGCCGTCGCGCGTGTGTATAGTAGTCGCTTCGATTCGGTTAATTGCAAATAAAACGATACCCGGTCTCCGGATTCTCTGTGATATTTGTATATATTTTGTTTTGTTACAAATAATCATCGCGTCAAGCTTACTTGGCTGTTTCTAACGCAATATCGAACGCAAATTAGGACATAAATTTTTAACGTTTGACGCGCTTTGCTCGCGCGAACGAAACGCACAATTTTGCCTACGAGCTTCGCAGCTCTGCAAAAAAAAAAAAAACGGAATATTATTTCCGCGCGGTTCATTTTTTTTTTTTACGCCAACAGCTGTGCGTTGCTCGTACGTACGGTTTGCGTGTCAATTTATGGATTCGCGATTATTGCGAACTCGCGCAAAACAGCGTTATATTGTTTCTCTCGGTGCGGGGATGCAGCGGCGGGATGGCGATGCGGCAGTTCCATCGGCGCGTCGTCGTTATATCGACGCGGCGTTAACTTACCGCGGCTGTATTTTCTGCGCTGGCGACTTTCCAGGCCGCCGCTCGACAGATTCAGATTAGTTCTCCAGTTTTGACGTGAACTACAATGGCATTGTTGACGTAAAGTCCCGGACCATTACCACCGCAGCGAGCGAAAGGCGCGCAGACATAAACGCGTAAAGAACGCGTCGACAGCTTAAATTTAAGTACCTCGTTCTAGATCGCGCAAACCCGCCCCGCGGTAATCGCGAAACTTTAGCGTTTATCAGAAAAAGCTTTTAGCCCGCCGAGAAGGGAGAGGAGCGCGAAAGTATGTACACGGCGTGACAGAATATACGTACACACAGAGTAATTTAAGACTCTTCAAACGTATACGATGTACATTTATATTCTCGGAACTTTCAACGGCGCATAAACCAATCGCTTTTCGCGCACGTCTCTCCCTCAATTTAATTATTGTATCGCCGATCGCCGAACGTCAGAGAGCAATATGAAAATATGTATCATCGAAACTGTTGAAACGCTCGTCGGCGATTATTATTATTCGAATAATATTAGTCAAGTGGAGCGCATGGGAAAATTGTGACGTGCGGGAAATGCGCGAATTTCGATTGTATATCGCACGTCACCGCAGCATTTCGCCAAGCAGCGCGATATAATCGCTATTACACACTTTGGTTCCGTAATAAATTATTCTCTCGGTACGTATGTTTTTGTACTTTGTTCGCGCGCCACAACTTTACTCTGCTGCGTGATTTATGAATTGTCGCGCGAAACAACTTGCAGTGTATATAACGTTTTGCTATTGCCGATCGAAACCGCGCTCGTAACGCAAAAATAAGTTGCATAATAAAAACGTGCGTATAGCAGTCATCGCGCGCGCGCGCGTTGTTGTTTGCCTCGTAGGCACGCGTATTGCGACATTATAACGACTAGCGCACGATGAATATGTATTGTTATTTTTGCAGAAAAATTTATGAATATATATGAAATTTATCCGAATGCCAAATTTATTTTTCAGTTTATTCCTCAACTCTGCGATTATTTACTGACTTGAATCTTGAAAAGAATGCGAATGTGAATTATGCACGACTTCTGCAGAATTCACATTTAAACACGTAAATTTTATTTCCGTGTAATCTGTTTGTGTAAAAAAGTTTTTTATTTGGTAGAAAAATATTTTATGTAGAATAAGTAAAAAAAACTTTTCAACAACAAAACTTTTACATATTTATATACAAAAAGTAACATCGGAGAGAGAGAGAAATTATTCTTTTAAAAATGGAGACTGCGCGAGATATGAAAGAATTAGGTGTTAAATGAAGGTACTGCGAACTGTGAGGACCTCGCGCCCCGCAGTGCCAGTTCTAATCCTTACGTCGCTTATATCTTGCCCGAGAAAATCCGACGATGCCTGGAGGATGGCGAATTATGATTCGCGCTACACCGCCGCAAAATCTCGCGTGTCTCGCACAATCCCGGGTTACAACTCGACATTCCGCACAACCCGAAATGTTTCCGTGAGAGGTTTTCTCTCACGGGTATCCGCCCCGTGTCGTCGGTCGGTCGGAGTCGTTACTCCGCGAAGGCGTTAATCCTTGTAGCGACAAGTCCTACGAATATAGTTTCGCTCTCGAGGAGAGACGGTTAACGCGACTTTGTCGTTCCGGTTTTAAAAGGCTCGAGGAAGAAGCTTGTGTGCCAGCAGTGTGTGACAGCAGTCGACGTTATTGTCGCGTCCGAAATAAAGCTAACTTTTCACTCGGTCTTTTCCCCCCGATTACAACTGTCGAACTTGGTTTATCCGCGAAGAGAGAGGAAGAAAAAGAAGCGTGTGCGAGCGCGCTTTTATGCGATCTCATTTTCCGGGGGATCTAGAGATCTTCTGCTGTATATACTTTTTTATTACGACATGTATGTTATATATTTATATAATCTTCTTTGTACACACAACACATGAAATCTTTTCTACACCTATATTTTACATCTCGGCGAATATCGGCTGTGATACACGCGAACGTGAACACAACTTCGAAACATTTCGAAAACTTTTTGAATTTTTTGCAACAGGCGGAAATTTGCATTAATTAAACTCCGGGTCGTGGATTTTATTAACGTCCGCAGACGAGTTTGTTTGTCAACGTCTAACGTTTTTAAAATGTAAATTCTATTCAACGATCAAAGATCACCGATACTGATGCGTCTATGTACGCACTTATATATACGTGGTATAGAGACTCCTCTTTTTTTTTTTTTTTTTTTATTAAAACTACTTACTTTTATGTACACGCACACGCACACACACACATTAAAATTTAATATTTCTACTTGCGATTTAATATTTCTACTCGTCTAAATGCGAGCGGGAGAAGAAAGAACATTTTTATATATTTCGTACGTCGCAGAGATATTTTCTCCGACAGGTTATTCAATACTCTCTTTTTTTACGAGCGCGCGCATTTTTAATTGCATCGCTATTGTATATATTACAGGCGATTTATTATTTTAATCGCGATTTATGTGGAACGTAACCCGCGTAATTGCAGCCAGGTCGTAAAAGCTAATGAAAGGCTTTTTCTCGGCGCGCTTTTAACTTTCTCTCGGTGGCTCATTGTAAAATTCGCTTCAACAAAGCGGTTCGGATTAAGGGATTGTTACAATGCTCATTATATTCTGATAACGTAAATGGACGATCGCGCGCGCGGCGGAGTAACGTGGAGTCCGTCTCGGTCGCTCATTACGGACAATCGTGAGACATTTTGTGAGAACGCCTCTTGCGCTTCTTGCTTCGTGATTTATTTAAATTGGCTGAAGTAGCCGACTTCCTCTTCGGAGTAACGTGTCCGTGCACGTGCACGTTATATGTGGCGCAACGTTCCCCCTTCAACACACTCACGTGCCGGTTTTACGTAATTTCGCGTTACACGTTATTGTTCGTGTTGGTAAAATGCAAGAAAATAACAGAAAATTGTGTTTCTCCTCTCCGGTGGTTTGTTCGCGTTTACCACGCGTGAAATAAACGCGTGCCTTATCGACGCGTTGCACGCACGTTGCGATATGAGAACGAATCAGATAATACGCGCACACGGTAATCGTTATCTCTCGAAATAGTTCATCTATTCACGTTTTATTAAACGATGATAATAAATATAATTTTGTTCGTCGTAGTATGTAATTTTTTTTTTTATCCGATAACTTGTGTTGAAACTGCTTTTTCGGATACTCGGTTCAATTGCTTCTCGTAGATTAGGAAATGATAAGAATCGTTTTCTCAGGTCGCGATTCTGAAATTCAGATCTCGACTCTTGACAGAGCCTTCGGGAAAATATATTTTTATTTCAATCGCGCAGAGAGGAACACTGAACTTGTGCGTCTGTAATTGTGAATCGAACCTTCAATTTCGCCAAGTGCACGGAATGGCAAATGGTTGCGCGTATGGATTTGATAACGGATTGTTGAATTATTGAAATTAATTAACAGGGGGGCTATTGATCGGACAACAATCGCTCGTCATCACGTGCGCAAATTTTGGGTCAAGCAGTTCAAGGTCGAAACGCTGAAACGTGACGACGAGGTCTGGCCGAAGATTAATGGTCGGCAAAGGAAAGCTCGAGTATAGTTCACCCAGAAGTCACGTTTTCGTACAAAGGGAAGAGAGGGAAAAAGTTCTTGCAATTTTGCTTTTTTTTTTTTTAATGTTACACAAGTAAAAACAATTAACGTTGCTATAATCTACTTCGCAAATTGCGCAACAGCGAATTTGTCTTTTGACTATTGCACAACATAATGAACTCGCGTCGAATTTGCAAGACGACTTAGTCACAAGATGTCGTAAAATGTCATAACTAAAAACATTCATAAAAAAGTTTTGTAAAACAATTTTTTGTTTACATCGCAAAGAAGTTTAACGCGAAGAGATCTCAATAAAGCGTGGCAAAGTTTGCTTCCAATTTTTTCTACCGAGATTTTCATCTATAGTGTCGTAAAAAAAAAAAAAGAAACATTTTACGCTGTTGCATTATATTCAAGATGATAAACAAATTCAGAAAAAAAAGTTCACAAATAGCAAAGGTTAATGATGTGTACGGTTTATCGCACGCGATGCGCGATTGTGCGTAACAAATACAACAAGATTTAAAAGTATAAATTACGCTAAATCGGTTCTTCTTTTTTCTCATAGTCAAGTTCAATCAGTTTCTCAAAGAAATGGAAAAAAAAACTTTCTCGGGAAACGAAAACAACGTTTATACAGAAAGCCAAAAACAAAATTATCTGATTCAAATTGTTAGCAGAACAAAAAGATTAAATTTACACTAAATTACATTGAATGTTTATTATTGAATGTTCATTTTAAACGCAAAATGTCGTCTCGATCGTATCTTATTAAACGTTTTTGATCTCGAATAAATTTCACCGTCAATTAACTTAATATATTCGAGACAGAGAATTTTCCGCAATTCAAATGATCTCGCCAATTAATACTTTTAGTAAATTTATACGTCCCAAAAAAATTTTGTTTATTGGTTTATCGATCGCGCTGGAGAACTTAATTTGTAACTCTATAAATAGTCGGCAATTTGCATTCGCGTAACAATCAAAATAAAATAAAAAGCAATATTTCCATCGGGAAGCAAAACGTTGAATGGAAACTGAATTAAATGCTGATTTGTGTGTTGTGCAAAAATACTTATTTTATATTATTGCTATTAGAATTGATGAACCAGTTTTGAAACTAGTTCAGGTGATAAATTCCGCCTTCTCTTTGCATGATGATGTACAGGACAGCTTGCCGATTCAAAGTTCAATGTCGGAATATTAATAGCGTAGTCGCAACACGCCGATCACCAAGCAGCGCATGTCGTAAGGAAATTAATCTCCGTCAAACGACAAGATGATTAAACCGGATTGCGAAACTGAAACCCAATACAGTATTCAGTCACCGCAAAATGTATCGTATCTCTTACCTTTTTTTTTCTTTGTTTTTTACTTCATATTTCATCAATTGTCTTGTTATCGCACACAACAAAGCAAATGGACTTTTTCCTCAACAAGTAGTTTTTTTTCGTTTTTTTTTTTTTTGCAATCTCGTTGTTCAAATCAACCAACTCGTTCGATATTATTTCAGAATTAACTACGGCAATCATAATTTATCTCTGTGTGATAACAACGATAACGTTTTACTTTTTATTTCCGATAAACGTTTTACTTTGTAAGCGGGAAACGCGCGACGCGGAACTCCGGACGCGCCAGAGTCACATTCAACTTTTGCGCACATCGGCGCGAGAAACTTTGCGGAAATGTAATTAAAAACTGTCCGACAATAAATAAATGCAATTTCACACTTATATACTTCAATTATTCCGCTCGTTATTCCGTTTAATGTCACTTTGTGTCATTGCAACAATAATTTTTTTTTTTTTTCTTTCAAACACATCGGCGTCGCTCGCGGGCTTTGTACACGCGCGCGCGCGATGGTAGGAGGTATACAAATGGAACACGTCAATGCGCCGCAAAACGTCGACGTTTCGCGCGTGTTTAAATCATTTTTCACGGCGCCAAACTGCACTTTCAATTTTTCAGCGAGGCGAGAGATGCACGTCGGGATTTTCTATCACAGCGTGATAGTATTTCACAATCTGCGAGAGGCACTATTTCAGACTTTCGAAATCGCGCGATCGAGATTTATGCTAAAAACTCAAAAGTTATATATATATATATATTCGTTCTCTCGTCCCGGCGCTTCTGTACGTTTTTTTGCGAGCGAGACGATAACGGACGGGGGCTGTTTTATTTCTCGAAATGCGCACCTAGTCACGACGACCTCCTATACCCAACCAACCTGCCTACGTCAAGCTGTCGCGCGTTCATCACATCCCACGGTGAATCCGTCTGTTCTCTGACATCCGTCGCGTCGGCGCGAATGCGATCCAGGTCGGTCAAATGTTTTCCAGCTTCTCGGTTGAACGACCCCTCGGCGGCATTGCAAATCGGATGCGGCCGCACGACCTGATATGCTAGCACGCACGGAAACGACGGAACACGCACGTGTGCGATCACGTGTACCATCCGCCGTCGTAATGCATCGTCCGGTATATCGTTCATCGCGCAGCCGAGGCGCGAGAGAGAGAGAGAGAGAGAGAGAGAGAGAGAGAGAGTGAGTTCATTATCAGGAACCCTCGAGCAAATCGCGCACATTTACCCGCGTAAACACACACACACACACATTCACACGCGCGCGCGTCGTCCATCGACAATCGGTCAGCCGCACATGTATGCATAGGAGGAGAGTGAGAGAAAGAGAACGTCTATGATAAATCTATCGCGTGTATGATAAATAATCTCGGTCCCCGGTGCGCGATGTACGCGCGCTGTGTGAGAAATGTACGTTTCGACGAGCACGCGATACATTTCTCGCAACATCGCCTGGCTTTTCCGTCGATATGTATTTTCGCGCTTCGAGGACGCTCGGCTTTTAGACGAGAGAGTTATTCGAGAGTATATACCCAGGGCACAATAACAAGTTTGCAATAAATGCCGTTTGGTAGTTGAGCTTGTTGTGCGAGTTACGCGCAGCTCGATCTCTTCCACATCGATCATTCCGCCGACATTATTCAACGTGTGTATTTTACTTTAATAATTTTCTTCGAGCATATTTTGTATTTTTGATACTCTGATCGTTTTGGTGAATATGTGATCTTGTGTAATCGCGGATGTTATCGACGATTGGCGATCTCATACTTTGTTCCGTTCTTTCGCGATTCATCCAATTTGTCGTAGTTTATTGTTACAACAAACACAATACGAAGCTCTCTCTCTCTCTCTCTCCCTCTCGCGTTGATTTTTTTTTCGCTAAACGAATTCGTTATCTCCGCAGCAACTACCCATCGACACGCAATTACTCTAGAAAAATAATCGAGGAGCGTTCGGATAAGAGCGCATCGCAATTTTGAATATCGAAAGAGCGCGTTCTTTGACGAGAGGACGAGAGCTGTGTTGAAAAACGCACGGCACACGCCAAATGGAATTAACGAACCGGGAAAGTACTTTTTAATTGACTTGAATCCCCGCGCGCGCGTGCGTTACCCACCGCATTTTATTTTTTTTTTTGTCTGGTGATTTTATTCGCTGTGTGTAAAATTAAACTTTGCGAATCTCATCCGCGGATTACGAATTGTATGAATTAAAATTAAGCGTTTCCGAAACGCAACGTGTGCAAACTACTGAAATTTATATAATTAACAAGTTATTATTTATTTAAATAACATCCGGGGAAAGTATTTTTTAATTGTCTCGAATCCCCCGGCGTGCGTTACCCAAAACTTTTTTTTTTTTTATCTAGTGATTATTATTCGCGGTGTGTAAAATTAAACTTTGCGAATCTCCGCGGATTACGAATTATATATGAACAAAAACAAAAGAGTTTTCCGAAACAATATAAACATTGAAATGTATTTAATCAACAAGTTATTGTTTGTTTAAATAATATCTCAATGTACCGAATAATTTAATTTCAACTCGGCGCGCGCAATTTATTCTAAATATTACATGTAAATTGAGATTTTTCTCTCGTATTGTCTGAAAAGTGAAAAAAAAAAAAAAAACGAGAGAAGAGACTTGTAGTTAAATATAACCACAGTGTGCGAGCTTTAGCCTTTGCGCACAGACGCCATAAATTAACGACACACATCAAGGGCTATATCGACGCGTCTCTTGTTATCTCCCTTGAACTCTCGATAACGGGTCTCTGTGCGCGCAGGGGGTTACAAATAGCAGCAAAGGCGTCGCTCTCGGTCGATAGGAAATAAGGGATTAGCAGGTGGGATACGAGCGCACACGACTCATGTTACTTTAACGCGCATCTCCGATAACAGGATCAGGGCCGGGGTAGGAACGCGTAAAATCCCCGCGCGTATAAGCTAGCGCATGCAGGAGAGATGCAGCAGAGGCCCGACGATGCGATTACGAGTCGAGGACGACGAGAGCGTGACGGCGTTGCATACACGACCGAATTCGCGAGCGAATCTCAATCGTTTGGTTGCTGCTGCATGCGCGTTTAACGGTCGAGAATCGGAGTTTCCATGGTTTGCTTTCGACGAGCATCCTCAATGGGAAATCATGAATCATCCGTGTGGATGGTTGAGCTTTCGCGCGGTGTTATCGGACGCGCGAGCTTTTCACAGTCTGTTGTGTGCGAGTCAGTTTCACATGATCCGCCGCGACCAACTTTAATGAGAGGAACGCATAGAAATTGTAAACTCTCTTAATGTACACATACATATGTACATAATACTCGTATCAGTTTATTTATTTCAACTCTTTGTTGGACTGACTTCCAAAAATGTCTATCTGACCGGGTCTGTGAGTCAGTCCGCTTTAAAATTAAACATCTCCGTGAAAAATCAATATTGTTTTATTTTTTTCTTTTCGAATCAGAAATTTGAACGATTCTACGTCGATAAAAAAAAAAAGAATTGAAAAAATCTTTGGTAGTTTTGAAGAGCGTTTATGAAACAAACTAATTTTTACTAGAGACACCGACACGGAATTTTTGAGTGGGTCTGGAAGACCCACGTCAGTCCACGAAGGGTTAAGTACTGTATAATTATCGACAATCTGTGGATGTGTGTAACAATTCTATATAGAATTGTTACTCTTTTTCTCACTCATACGATTTATTTCTTTTATAACGTCATTCAATAAAAAGTGAAATATGCACACGTACGCATTTAGCTCGCAATAAATGTAATAACGCGAGACCTAAGGGAATTTCACTTTGTGGAATTGTGCGCTTGTTGTGTCGGAGAGCGCGTGAAATATTGGCGTGTTTGCATCCCCCAACATTGATGCCGCTCTATGATTTTGCAGGCGTCGCGACGCCTCATTGTTGCCACTGCGGCATTTGCGCGCGTGCTATGCGAAAGCGGTTAACAGTTAACTGCCGTTGCGGAAACGCGTGTGTAAGCGGGAAATGTCACTCTTGTGTATTTCACACAGGCGGGGGTATGTTTAGCGCGCCGTGTCGACGGTGATGCGATACGCGAGTAGTGTGCAATATCAATGTAACACGAAAGTTGCGCAATCTGTGGTTTTCCCAACAACCAGGCTTGTATATCACGTAATTGTCATAGTTGACGTGAGCGTCTGAACGAAGATTCGTAGAGTCGAGATTAAATGGAAAGTCCGGGGATTATCGAATGAACGTTTCCGCGTTCGAGTCACAACGCGTAATCTCTGTAATTTTTATCGAGGAAACCGTGTTCGGATTCGAAATAGGTTTTTTGTTCGGAAAGGGATTTGAGGGAGTTTTTATCCAGGCTTCATTCTCATCCGACAAAACGGATTTTAATCTTTCAATATTACATGAAATTACTCCAACAGAAAAAAAAAAAAGAAAAATATTCACAGCGATATGCGTGCGCGGCGCATTGAATACAAAAGTAAGTGAAAATCAAGGTGGAAGAAACAGAAGATCGGCGCAGTAACTGTTTTTTCGCGAAAAGAAATTGAAATCGAACAGAAAATTAAATCAGCTGTATCGAGAGCTTTGTTAAAGCTGATATATATATATTTTTTTTTTTTGAGGAAAAGGAAAACCTTATTTATCATGCAGATGATAACACGGAGAAGAGAGAGAGAGAAACAGAGAGAAATGATAAATTCAACGAAGGAATAATTTATGTAGCAGCGAATTTATCAATTTCTTGACGCGACAGATGCGAACGATTAAAGAACTAATTAAAATCACGTCTGCTTGCAGACGCATTTTTAGCCCCCGGCTCGTCGTCGCGCGACTCATCGATAAGAAGTATCGAGCGCTCCCATCTCTGGGGCGACTCTACCGCGTTGTGAAAAACGATCTCAACTTCTAATTAAGTGCGGAGACTGCGGAGCAGCGACGCTCTACAGCCACAAAGTCTGAGCGTTAGTCCGGTGTCACGCGTTGTTGCCTCGACTGTGCGCGAAGACTGATCGTACCGGTTTTTTTTTTTCCGTCCGATTTACTTGCAGAGAACAAAGTCTTAAAAGTGAAAGAGCAAAATCATCAGCCACGTCTTTTTACACGCGCCGAGGAAAAATCGGTAGCGTAAATTAAAGACCGCGTGTCTTGCACTGAATAATTTTCCTTAAGGTAGTTCTATCACGTAGGGCCGGGTTTCGTGGGTGCTAAAAGGGATCCATTAAAATTTACAAGAAAAAAACGCGTATTATGCA
>QVNV01015599.1:0-40889 GCA_014825455.1 Pseudomyrmex pallidus | reverse complement strand
CACATCTGATTGCGTGCATGTGTGTCCGTCGATCGCTGTGGATCGCGCGCCGGGGTTACGGATATAACCCACGTGCCGCGTCATCAACCACCGCGAACCTACATCGTCATCAGAAGTGAAAGATGCTGGCGTCGCCAAATCTTTCCTTTCTCCACTTCTACACGCGGTGAGAGTAAACGTGACGTCACCGACTTAAAGCTGCCGGACGAAATGAACCGATTGATTCGGTCGTTTATCGGCGGGGCGGAGAGATTAAAAGTCAGCGCGATTTCGAATGATCCGAGGATTCCGAGCAGCTGAAAATACAACACGGAAAAAAGCGCGCGCGGTGCCGGTTTAATCTGCTTGCGCGTGTTTCGGCAAACTCATCGGATACATCGGACACTGCGGGTGTTTTTTTCACAATATATTTGTTTCGATATTTTGTTTTGACAAAATTATGTTGCAAAAGATTGTTTTACATATTAAATTAAAAACTTTACGAGAGGAAAAATTTCTCGCGCGATGACGCGAATGAAAATACGAAGTATAGAGCTTCGCAGAGCTCGACCGAGATCTTCACCACCGTGTGTATCGCATATACACTCGAAGAAATGAATCATCAATTTATTTAATTATTAAATACGGCCATTGCAATCTGTTTACACATCTCTTTCTTATCGTCCAAGTACACACATTGTTGCGTCTAATGATAACATCGAGCCGTAATATAAGCTCCGAGATCCGTCGCGGAACCGAACAATGCGAGTGTGTGGTCCACGTTATCAGGGCTAGAGAGGAATCACAGCTCGGTAAAACAAGAGTAGGATCGATTATTAATGGATGTAAACAAGGAACGTGTAACAGTAACGAATGCGCGCGACAACGAACACACACGTCTCACTGAACGAAGATTATGAAGCTTCCCCGTTCCACATTTCCGTGAACGTGAATTTTTTAGTTGGAAAGAAATTTGCAGAAAAAAATAACATCTTCCTCCCTCGTATCTTTGACTACGTGTATTCCGGATGTAGTTACGAGGCGAGATAGAGGACGAAAAGAAGGAGAAGCTGCATGAAGAACGCGCGAGGAAGCGCAAAGGGAGTGGATCTCGCATCCACGGGGGGGAAATGAAGGAAGAACGCGCAGAGGGGTTGTTGTGGGAGATAGAGATAGGCCACGGTGCCGGCGTGACTTGACAATAAAGCTCGTCTCACCTCCGGCCTCTGTTCTCGAGGCCCCCGGTTTTCGACCCCTTTGCCACCCCACCTGTGTTTCGCCTGGCGCATCTAACACACCTCTCCACACGATTCGCTCCCTCTCTCCCTCCCACACCATTGACTAATCTTGCCTATCGCTCGTGAACCGACCCCGACGTGTTACGCGCAGGAGTTATGAACCCGCGAAACTCGAGCTGCCCAACCGATCTCCTCTCTTTCTTCCCTCTTCAGTTTTTCTTTTCTTTCTACATTACCGCGTTATTATCAACTTGGCAGAAGTGGCATTTTTTTAAGATAATTATTTGTATGTTAGAAATGAGTTTTTCAAATTGTTGAAATTACAATATATTTGTTGTGTGAAACATTCTGCGTAACATAAGGGAGGAAGATTGTGTAATACGGATGTTGTATGTAAATTGTACAATGTCGGATCTTGGTATTATGCGATAGCCGTACAAATCTTGGAACGGGCGATCGATCTGTCAACTTGACGTGCGACGTCTGCTTATGTAGGGAGATCGTTGGGAAGAGGGAGATAAACTTTTGATCAAACGATTCTGGACTAGTCTGTTAAATTCGCATTAGAATCTTATTCACCCGTTGTTCACACGATAATTACCAACAAAAGTTTACGCGATTTGCGCGCACGAAACTTTAATGTTGACACATTTGGTGCAAGCAATTAACGCAACTTTTTGCATCGGGAGGAGACATCGCCTCTTTAACTCTCGTATCACCGTCTTTTATTACCTTCGTCACAGTTGCTCATTGACAAGTAGAGCGATAAAAATCTGCGAACGTAATTATTCGTCCGTTCGCAAGTAAGGAGTTGGCAGACTTGTACAAGGTGTCCGCGAAGTACGGGAAATTTCTTGGAAATTTTAATTCTCGCGCGCGCGAGAAATTGTGTGTTTGCTAAGATGTTATTTAATTTGAAAAAAATTAAAATCATTTCTCTCTTATATAGTCAAATATAATGAAACCGCTGATTAAAAAAATCGACTTAGAGTAGTTTTTGATTAAATAATCGCATTGCGCATCTTTGAAATTTAATTCGGACAAAAATTTCGATCGTATCGCAAAAAGAAAAATCTTAATGCCGTGCGTGGAAGATGACTTTTACATGACGACCAAAGAAACGTGCGATCCTTAGTAGAACGCCCTGTACACTTTCTATCAGGGCGATCCCGCCCGCGCGAGCTCTCTCTCTCTTTCTCTCTCGTTTCTCTCCTACTTTCAGCCCGAGCTGCGGGTTTTGAGGCTGCGAAAGAGGTGAACGTATTGTTTACCGACGTTCCATCCCGATGGTTTCATCGCCGAGCGGCGATGTCAGCAGAAATGGCGTTGCAAATAAAGCGAGTGGGAAGCGGGAAAGACTGTGGGGGGGTTGCGCCAAACCGCGCGTCGTCGGTTCGTTCATGAAATCGCGCGCTGCGTGCTCGCGTTTCCAAAGTAGCGAAAGCCCAGTCGTGCGTTCGCGCACCGCCAAATGATTTATTCGCCGCTGTTATAACAGCGACTTTGATTAAATTTCGCTGATAATTTCGCGTGTCTCTTTTTATTTTTTGTTGTAAATATAGCGAAATATCAAATTCAAATAATTAAATTGCACTCGCGCGATATCATTTGTTAAAACTTTGAAGATTTCGAAAGTATTTATGGTGTAAAAAATTGTGTATATGTACGGGACTTTGTCAAGTTTTTTGATAATTGTGTTAAATAGCATATGTAATCACGCAAACGTGCAACAAAATATTTAATCTTCCTAAATCGAGTTATTACCTACCTACGATTCTGATTCTTGTGCGAAAATTAAATATAAAGAAAAGTTGTTGATTTCTTAATTTGTCACGTGATGAAGAAATCAATCGCGAACGTGCTAAACTGACATAGAACATGATTATTTTCCTAGATGATTTCTCAATTGTTTTCACTTACCAATCGAAGAATCCATCGACGCAGCGATTGATGACTCCTCAGGTCCAACAAGCGCCTCCTCGGCGCTGTCGTTGTCACAGATAAACTTCAGGACTCGCGGGTGCCGGTTGATGTTGCTGCTGCTGCTGCTGTTGCGGATGCTGTTGTTGATTTTGAGTCTGATGTGGTTGCTGTTGTGGTTGCTGCTGTTGTTGCGGCTGCGGCTGCTGTTGCTGCTGCGACGTCTGCTGTTGATGATTATTGTTGTGATTATGATGACTCTGCCGGGCTCTCAACATCTCGTATCTCTGTTTGTAGAGATCGCGCTCTTGTTGATACCGTGCCGCCTCGACTTTCAGACGATTCAGCTCGCACTGCAGATTACGATTGGTGGTCTCGAGATCGTGGCGTTGCTGCAGCCGCTTGCTGCGGCAGTTCTGCGCGTAGCCGCGGTTCTTCAGCGTTCGTCGTTTTTGCTTCAGTCGCACGACCTTCGCACACACAATCGACACAATTTATAAATTTTTATGATAGAAATTTTGAGGATATAATTTCACTGTGTGAAAAAGAAAAATTCAAATTCTATAATTAAAAAATAAGAGAGACAAGAATGCTTCTGCTTTTTTCACATTTTAGCAAACGAAGCGTGTGTCGGTTTTTTTGACGCGATTAAACACCTTCGCGCGTTCTCTTCGTAAATTCATCATTCGTGTCTCTCGATACAGTCTTCGTATTATCACAATTATTATCGTCAATTTAAAAACATGAATATATATATCGCAAAGTATCCTCACATGCAGAGTGCACTGGGAGCAAGAAGTCTCACCCACCTCTTCTCGCGGGCAACCATGCAGACGCTTATTGAGCTCACGCACCGAGAGCGACATCAGGAGTTCGTCGTTCATCAGCTCCTCCTGCGGATTCGAGCCGTTACAATTGGAGTACAGGTGGCCGTTGTTCGTACGATGGCCCGGGCTGGGCCCGCCGGCGCCGCAGGAGCTCACGGAGCACACGCTCAACGGTCTGCCCGGTTGCATCTGGATTCCCTGCATGCTGTCCTCCATTCCCTGCATCACACCCCCGCCCGCGGGAAGCATACCTCCTCCTGCACTCGGATAATACTCTATGTGACTCGACATCGCCAAGTATCCACCTATGACAAAAACGCGCGCTCGATAATACAATATTCCGCGGAAACGCGCTGGAAAGAGAGAACGAAGAAAAGTGAAATGGTGTATGGTGTAATGATGTATGCATGTATTATACCTGCGTAACGATGAACATTGGATCTGCAGAGTCTTTTTAATGGATGATTAATCCACCAAGTCAAATTTTCATCACCGAACAAAATGCTGAATGATATCAGACACAAGTATTGCGACATTTTTTTTACGTTGTAGATATATTGTAGGATTTTTGTCTTCCAAGATGTGAGTGTAAATACACTTGTAACGATTGGTCCTCGTTTCGAAATTATTCCGAGCAGAGTATCTCTGTCTGGTGTGACAAGTGTACTTATATGCAACTAGATTTTCATCTTTCTAAGACGATTGTGTACAATGCAACAGTGTACCTGTGTGCCTGGTGAGTCGCGACGGATGCTGCAGCTCCTGAAAGGGATGATGCGACGTCGGGGCCGACCAGGACTCGTGATGGGGCTCGTGGTTTGGTTCCTGAGGACAGTGAGGCCTCAGATCCAGCGGCTCCTGCCGCAGCGACTGCGTCAGCCATCCCATGCCCGTGCTGACCTGCATCTCTTCCTGCACGAGGGCCGACGGTTGCTGTAGCTGCAGCAGTATGCCGCCGCGGTCGCGAGGATCGCGCGCGTCCCGGAGATCCCGGTCGCCCCGGTGCAGCTGCAAAGGTGGCGGCGACGCCGAGACCGGCGGCGTGTCCGGCGGTGTGCCGGGATGAGAGAGCGTAGTGAGATGCGCCGCGGCGCCCGGCGGTGCCTTCACCAGGACACCATGCTGCACCTGAATGTGCGGCTGACCGTACAGGGGATGCGGTTGCTCCAGCTCGTGCGCGGGCGGCGTCAACGGCGCCAGGGTCAGGCCCTGCGGCTGTACCTGACCCGGAAGCTGCACCACGCTGCCGTTCACCATCACCGTCGGCGAGCTCATTCGAACCTGCAACGCGGAGATTCCGGTACCGATAGTGTCACTGACGACAGAACGAAAAATAATGGCAGACAAAACAATCTTATTTTTTTTCTTGCGTTTTCGTTGATCTCTCTATACTGATAATGTTTTATACAAAGAAAGATTACGATTTCTCTTTAAATGTTCCCGACCGAGGTTTAAATATGCAGATATGTTGTCTACTGTTTCTTTCATAAAAGAACGTGTCAGTAGTACAGATTCGCGATTTATTAGTTTACACATGTTTCGGTTCTCGGTTCTCGCGTGCAGCACGTACGCCGCTCACTGTGTTCATAACACACTGATATAAATAATGCTGTAATAGAGCAATTATATTTTTGTGTATTTTTTCTTTTTTTGGAAAGAGTGGGAACAACATTATCAAACTGTTGCATAGAATGTCTCTAAATTATAAATCATTTTTACTAATAAGTTCAATGAGTTTTTTTCTGTATATACATTGAGATAAAAACCGCAACGTGTTCAATTAATTTTCTTAGATTTAAACAGAGAACGCGTAAGAAAAAACTCTTCGCACGCAAAATAATAAATTTTTTCAATCCCAAAAGACACCAAGACAATTATCAATCAATTCTCGTGATAATTAAATAATCCCTTGACACGCAGTGTTTTGCAAAAGAAATTATTACATATCTTCATTGCAATCCGACTTGGATATATTTTGCGAACACGGTCTAATTAAAAAAAAACAATAAAGTTTTGCCTGCAACACACAAAAACACACTGACTTACATGTCCAATCTCAGAAGAAAGGAAATTTCGCTTTTTCAAGTCGCTCTCACTGTGGACGTTTCCGAAATGTGATATCGCGCTCACCTCTCGCTTGACGTCGGCGGGGTCCAGATGATCGAGAACGAACTCCTGTACGTACTCCCTCGCCAGATGGTCCTCGGCTTCCATCTTAACCTCGTCGACCTCAACTTCTACTTCTTCTACCGCGTTGACCGCGGTCGCATACGTGAGCGTCTCCTGGTCACCACCGCCGCCACCGCCGCCACCTCCGCCGCCAGCACCACCGCCACCTCCACCTCCGCCACCACCCGGGCAACTCGTCACCGTCGTTTGTTGCGTTCTGACCACTTTCCTGGTCGAATATTCCGATGTCGACGTGTAAACTACTCGGACGAGATGTCCAGACAATGATCCGCCTCGCCACGTGAGCGGCAAACTCGAGATCCCAAGTTCCGATGAAATTCTTCTCGATCTCAAAGCAGTCGACTATGAGAAACAATTCTCTGCGATCACTGAGAAGAGACTCAGATCTTTCAAGCGAATCTGTTAGAAGCAATGTGCTTCGACTTATCGTTTAGTGCATACTAGCTTTTTCGCGACTGCGACGTCGTCTCCGATCCTGGTCTTGCTTTCCCCAAGTTTTTCGGTTCTGTTTCGCCGGAGTTTTGTTAATACAGAGACTGCTTTTTATATAAGACTCTCTATGCGGCACGTAAATATATTGCGCAGATCTGGACGGTACTTGGATTCGCAAAAGACTTCTTTTGAGAGACGCAATGGCGTCGTGACAACCTGCTCTTTGCAGGCCAGGTGAGAGATTAAAGACTTGGTCAAACTACTGTACGACCACGGTCAAGATTTTCTTAAATACGTTACGTCACGTGTAAAAATCTAGGATATGTCACGTCGAATACAAAGAGGGATTCTTTGTATCGCGTTCTCAACGTGTATATTAACTTAATTAAGGGCACACACCCTTAAAACTGATAGATTCGAGCACAGAAAGAAGAATCGCGTTGAAAAGCTCGCGGATATACATATGTATCTTCTGATTCTTATCACTACTGAATACTACTTCGTGTCAATCGCCCCCACAGTATTTCCGCACACTGTATCGGTCGAAATTTCACCCGCAATCACTGACACTTGGACACTTTCCCCGCCAAAAAAAAGCGTCCGAATTCTGGCGAGCGATTCTCCCGCGAACGCTCCGCCAGTTCCCCAGCTAGTTATCGCGGAGTGAACAGTCGGATCTTATCCGCTTCCTTCCGCGCGCTGCTCGACGACAAGATCGAGAAGCGACGGAGGCCTCTCAATTAATGAAGAAGACACTTCGCGCTCGTAGATCGGAACCGCCGACGACTCCACCCCCCGAGATTGATTCGCGCGATCGAACGATGCCCCCGTCGATCACGCGCGCGCGTGTACTTTTTTTTCGAATTTTCGCGCTCTCCACCGCGAGAAATCGGTGAAGATCACAGATCGCGAGTGAGTGAAGAAAACGGGGGAAGAGAGAGAGAGAGAGAACGAGAAAGAGAGGGAGAAAGAGAGAGAAGGAGAGGAGAAAAAGAGATTGCACTTAAAGAGAAGGAGAAAAATAGATCGCGTGGCAGACAGCAAGTAGATACGCCGTCTGAGTGGTGACTGGACGGACGTATGCCGAGAGTGAGCGCGGATTCAATCTTTCCGCGCAGGACAGACACGTGACGTCACACGCGGTAGGCGTGACCGCCGTCGCTATTCGGCACTCGATCACACCCGGCGATTGGCCGGTTTCGTATCGCGCCGCCATTTGTACACTCCTCCCACGCGTCCCCACCAACACCCGAACTGGTGTAAATCTCCCTTTGGCCGCCGCGCCGCATCGCGCGCGGATCCGGTCTCACCCCCTCGAGTAACAGTGGGAGGGGGACGGGGAGGTACCCATTAATTTCTAAAGTGATTATTATAATTTTTCAGCGGGGTGCGATCGCGCGCGCGAGTTTCTCTCTGCTCTCGCGTCTCACTTTCTTTTCCCGCATCCTTCTGTGTTCCGCACCGCACCACCCTTTCTAATATCACCTCGGCTTGACTCGTCTTTCTATCCTTGCGCTTTCTGCGGGACGCATCTCGCGCATTTTTTCTCTTCTTTCTTTCCGAATTTCAATTTACTGGCGCGACCTTTTATCTCGCGACCGCGATCTCGATCTCGAACGAGAGAAGGTGTGAGAGAGAAGAGGGGCCACGATTTTCCGCGCGGACCGAACCCCGAGAGGGCGGGCACGGGTCATGGAATGTCGCGTTTACGACACGACGTCCGCGCGGCGAAGTGGAGGAAAGACAAAGAGAGAAAGAGAGAGAGAGAGAGAGAGAGAGAGAGATAAATAGAAAGGGTGATAGCGCGAGGGAGGTAAATAGGGATACTCTCGAACGGGTATCGCGGATCGCTGATCATACCCGGTTAACGAGATATTCGTCCGGAAGGAAGCGTCCACGAGGATGTGTGTGTTCTCCGCTTTGGTCGTCTTGAATGTTGTTGCAAATCGCTTTATAGTTGCTCACCTTCAATGGCTGACCTAACAGCCTTTTCCACCCCTGAACTATACTTTTATTTAATCTTAATATCTCAATTTCTAATATTTCTCTGACACTGAGAAAAAAATATACGATATAAATTATTATAGCGAGAAAGAGTATTACAGTCTCAAGTAATTGAATATGTGATATGATATCGTCGGTGACACGAATGTAATTTAGATTTTCTGCGAAAATAGCGTTACTCTTCGATCGTCGAAGAGGCTTAAGTGCGAGACAGTTTATGCGAAATGGGCGCAAATCACGGACTCGCATCTAAATAGGTTTCTACCAATCTACCCCCCCGGTTAGCAGTTCGTACTACACTTCTTACCCATTTCTGAGACACCGCGCACGACTTTAAAATGCTTCATGAATATCAAATCTTCTTTCTTTTCCCACACGTCTTCCCAAGGTCCCGTGTCCTTCGGCTTTCGGAGAGTGCTAAATTTGTCTAATCTCAAAAAGAGAAGGAGAAACAGAAATAATTCACTTTATTGCGTAAAAAATAATCTGTAATACTTACAACATATTTTAATGTTTTTTCGTTCGAATGAACTAATGTCTTGATTAATTGAATCATCATCAATTTATCGCATTGGTTTATTAAAAATTAATATGCTGAATTTTTTAAATTAATGTAACACCAAGTTCACACGATTAAACTCTTTCTCTCTCTCTTATATCGAAATAAGAACGTATACGTACTTCGATATTGTCGGCATTTGGCGCATGCTTTGACATTTGCGAATAATAAACTCGTGTGAATTCTTTTTTTTTCCCCCAAAAAAATAATTCAGGTTGTCAAAAGAGAAAAGAAGACGAAAGTCGATCTCTTGAGCTTTAAGGTCTATCCCTGCTTTAACCGTACGTGTGGCAAGGTGACGGCACCTCGACAAGACAAAATCGGTTCAGACAGCGAGTTTAAGTCGTCGTCGTGGCCGTCGTTTGTCGTCGTTGCCGAGCGAGAACTCGAAATAGTGACGAGAGCGAGTGACGATAGGTTTGGCCATTTTGTTGAGCGCGAGGAATTTGCCGACGCTGCAGTTCGACATTCTGCGTCTGCCGTTTCCTTTCCGTTCCTGCCTTCGCCATTTGTTCGCGCTCGATATACGTGCGCCACTCGATTTCTCAGTATAACGAGTGTCGGAAATTTTCCACTTGCCGAGATGCACTAGTTGCGCCGCCGAACGTGACACGCTCGGCGATCGCCACGTGTTCAAAAATTTTGAAAATTAGAGATTTTTATGCAGAAAAGAGAGTCTCATTTGCTCCGGCGTGCGTCTCGAGGCGGTAAAAGAAAATTATTATCACTCTTGTTGATATTTCTACAAAGTATGTATGCGATCAATTATTTTATTAAACAATTTCAAATTGAAGTTACTCGTTTTAGAGCAAATACTCGCTATAGGAAGTACATGCAAAACGTTGTTGCAGTCTAAACGTTCGATATCAAATGACGTGTTACATGCATATGCTGATGCAAGCATCTTAATAAGCAGTCTTAAAGAGATGAGCTTTGTTTCTGTGAGATTCTCATCAAATCATTTCCTGGTGAAATGTACAACATAGAATTTTTTTTTTAGAAATAACAACATTAAAACTGTGATAAAATATAGTATGACATTAGTTTTGTTGTTTCGCCGTTTATCTTCTTCTCGTTCTGTGTTTCTTTCTATAAAAGATCAAATATAAGTATATTTACTCACAAAACATCACATAAATTATTACCGATATATTTGCAGAAATAAAAATAGATGTCACAAATCAAAAATCAAACAATTTACTTACTTCATATTTGTTACGTGAGTTTTTCTTGAAAAACGTCAATTCTTCGCTGAGAGCACCGATTGGAAAAAGATTGTTATTCAAAACTGTGCGTCCGCGGTGTGTGTTCAAAACCATCCCCTTCACTCCTATATCAAACTGACAATCTGACTTGCGGCAGAGAGAAACTGCTTCTCCCAGTTACTATTATTTTTCCTACAAAGGGGAGGGTCGAAAGACCGATCTGTCGCGCGTCCGAGCGACTCTGGTCTGGTTTGGCGCTACTTGGCATTGCGCGCAACAAACTTTACGGCGTGATTTACGAGAGCAATTGCATCCGAAAGCCAAACAGGAAAAGTTCGGACTTTCTCCAGACGACTCGCATTTCGCGCGAAGCCGGATTTCTGCCGGATCTTAACTTTGACGCCGAATCTCGACCGATTCTCGAATTTCGTCTTTTGATTGCGCGCGCTCTGATTTCGCGTCAAGCGAATTATTATTTACTTTGTCGGAACATGCTTTCTAACACACACAGAACATTAATAATTATGTAATAATATAAAATATTTGTTTACGAACAAAGTAATTAATTTTACGCAAAGATAAAATTCACTTTTTACCGCGTGTTTAGAAAATGTAATTATTAGCAACAATTGAGAATATAACAGTGCATTAAAAGGGTTTTAGTGCAGATTATAATAGACATTTGTAATCAGCATAATGCGAGAGGCAAACTGAAAACAGGCTGGTTGAGTGTGTAATCAGTATGCTCAACACTGCGCTCTCCACCATCAGGTCCTTCCATTAATTACAACGCGGTCGCGTGCGTACACCCTTGTTGCGATTCGTTATGCCCGTTGAAGCGCATAATTGAAATTGCTAATAGTGTAGTCTCCTTGGCGCAAAAACAGTCATAATTTCTAGTGCAGCAATCCGGCAACAATCAATTTTGAGAACACAATTCGAGTTTTTGAGCTTTAACAAATTTTTGTTCGTCGCTACGACATACCGTCCACTAATGAACCTCTCGACATATTGCCATTAATAATGATCTCTTCTCTCAGATAAATGTAAATATAAAGCAAATTTACTCTTCATTGAATAGCTTTTTATAAATAATTTCTAGTTCGGCGATTTAACACAAAGAATTTTCAACATCAGAGAATAAAAGAAGCTCGCGCATAAATACAACAAGTTCGCCCGGCCGTGTTTCTTCCAACGAAAGGGACATTCTAGGTCGGAGACATTTTAATGTAACAGCAGATCTGCGGTTAAACTGAGCGAAGATCTCAACGCGCGAAAGCATATTAAAAAAAAAAAAATGTTGGCATTTAATTTCTTAACCGAGGCTCGCACACACAGGCGAGATTAAGGCTACGGAATCGGGAGTGAAGGTGGTGGAGGACACACAGGAGGAGACGAGGAATGAGGGAGAGTGCTGAGCCAGCATAGCCCGCTTGCCAGCCTGCACATCGATACCAACCAGTCAGCCGGCAAACCAACCTATCTACCAATGAACCCACCTTCTACACAGCCGATAGAAAAATTTTTCTTCCACTGGTGGAAAAAAACGTGCGTACGCGCGTGCATCCCGCAATTCGAAATTTCACGCGTCATTCCATTGAGAATTTTTCCCGGCGTTGTTTTTTTAACCGCGACACTGCCGCGCGACGCTTATCTTCGAATTATTATTTTTTTACTTATAAGCACTTCTCTGATTATACGCATGTATTTAGCACGCAGTGTATGACGAAAGTGATATAACTTTTTGGTATTTATTTATTTTTTTTTTTCTGCAAAATTGTATACGCGACAACGACAGCTATTTGAAAACTATCAGTTCCGTCCCTTCCACACAACTTCTTTAATTTATCTCTTCTTTTATCATAGGTTATATAAATTATTATTAATAAAGACACATGCGTGCCTTTTTATTAAAAATATACTGCTACGCATAGAGTGAATAATTTCCGACCAATCGCGCTTCGTCGTGTTATCTCACGACGGAGAACGAGTCGAGGAGTGTTACACAAAATAAAAGTGGCAAATACGACTTTCGCAGGAATTGATTTTTCTGATATTCTTCCTCTTTACGCACTTACACTTTTTTCCTATTTTGTGATGAAGATCACCTTGAGGCGATCAATGTCACAAAAGTCCACGAAGGTTATCGAACGATAGCTACATTATCACACTTCACTGTCGCAATAAGATTTTTAAGCCTATTTTAGACTATTTACAATTAACGACGCAAAATTCTTTATATAATTTATTGATATGTTGTCACAAGTGACACATGTGCGGATCATTTGCGAGACGCATGACGGATCAAAATTAGACCGTGTGTATAACTCTCCAAATATAACAGACAGATTTAACAAACATGTAGTACATAATTTTTTTGTGCAACTTTCAATCGTGCGGTGCGTTGTCATAAATTATTGTCTCGAGTATCATCAAGTGACTTGCTCTAGGTTTTTAATCTATTAATTTTAATTCTTTTCTTGCATTTTTCACACAATTATACGATCAATAATTTTTAGTAACAATTGTGTAAAAGAGTTCTCTCTCTGTACATATATATCTCAAATTATCTTGCGCGCGAGGTAATTATTGCATGTATATGATAACAAATTTGAAAATAAATTTATTGTACGAAAACAAATTTGGAAATAAATTTTAATAAAAAGTCGGTCTGTATATACAGATGCAGCTATATATGCAGATGAAACTTTAACACTCTTAATTATAAATGTGATTACTGAGCAAACAAGAGTTTCCTTCATCCATAATTAGACACACATAAAAATGCGTCTTACATCACGCACATAATGGGATATTGATGTGCGCAAATGTCGATTATATAAATAGAAAATCTGCAATCCGGAAACATGTCGGGGGCCTTTACTCTTCAGCTGTGTCCGCAGTAGAAAATGCCTACGCTGATCAGCCGTGGGGCGACCTTGCATATATACGCGCATACATATACATCACCACATAAAACTGGGTAACGGCATATCCAAGCACGTGTTAAATTTTTGCTATAGCAGCCGCGTTTATCGCTAGAAAAACAACTCGCTCGCCGAGCCAGCGTTATTTGTCGCTGCAACAATTGCTCTTTTTGCCAAGTCGCGTATACTGGGTGATTCTGTCGTCATCCTCTGAGAGGTTTCGACTATTGAAAAGTATTTTATTGATCGCGCGTATGACAGAGAGTTTATTTTTGAAACGACCTAAGTGATTTTGCTAAATTATTAAAAACAGGTGTGATAACAGATGTATAATCGCGTTTTATTTAAAAAAAAATAAAAAAGTAGACTTGTCTAATATAATCACAAATATTTAATTGAACTTTTCCACGAATATTTCTCGTCAACAATCGAAAGGGTGATTTTTGATCAAGAGATACCGGCGATATTTTCTAGTATTGAACACAAGCTATATAATATCCCACGTAGTATTTCTGTCGCGATGATCGAATATCTAATCGCGGTGTACTGGAGGACCGCAACCCCTACCTTCGCCCGTCCTAGGACGGATAATCCTCAAGTGATTTGTCCGTGTGTACGCGCGTGTGTGTACGATCGCGTCTCTGTGTGTGCTCGCTGTTGAGACGTTCATTTGTTCCGGGCGCGATGACAGATGACAATGAAGTAGTGATCGCGGCACGCTCGAGGGGGTGCGGAATCTGTTTGCCGTTCGTGCCTCAATTATTCTCGGATCACCGTCGTGTATCTGGCTCGGGGAACAATCAAATGCTACTTATCCGTGTCGTCGTGATTAAAAACGTTACCGGTTCCCATTGGAGTGACGTATATATGTGTATATATATGTATATAGACACATATCTATGTTCAATCGTAAAAGCTGTATCCACATCGGCGACGTTTTGTGTACACCTGTATATTAATCTCTGAGCTAATATTTTTCTGTCACGTTATTTAAATGTTATTAATTCTTTTCTGTAACTCTTTTTTTAAACAAAAGATCAAATAGAAAAATAATGGAATAATAAAAACAATGTTCTTTTTTTGTCTTTTGATCTTTTTTTTTTAAAGAGTTATACCGAACTGTTCATATTATTGCAAAGCTTATCTCAGACGCGTTTTCAACCGCGACGTTTGAAAAAAGCTCACCGTGAAATCTCGCAAATTTCCGCAGCCCAGTAATTATGACTGAACCGCTGGATACGTATAAAAGTCATATATCAAAAGGAAAAGAGCGCAAGAAGGAAGGAAACGGAAGGGAAACGATGGGCAGTATATGGAACTAACTGCGAAATCGCGAACCGAGGAATGACAGGACGCATTTATGGGAATTGCGGTCGGAACAGAAGCGCATTTAGCGATTTCCGGCCCGCGTCGGAAGCTCCGTCATATTTGTCACCCGGTTGTTATTGATGGTGCGTTTTTATTGTTTTTTTCGTACGGCGGGGGAGCAAGAGACGGCGTTGAGTTCTTTCGAGGATCGCGAGAGAACGAGTTTTCGAGAAGAATCGAACGATTCGAACGCACCTCTGCTGTAGCTATTAAATTTAATAGCTGTCAAGCTGTCAGCGTGTGGTGGTGCTTTTTATGCCGCCACCCTCGTATCCGATTCGTCGCTGACAAATGTGAGATCGTTCCTGCGCAACGATGCTCAATTTTCACGATCAAATTTCAGTTCAGTAAATCGAATTGTCAAAATTGTACGATTTCTAAAATTGTAACAATTGTACGCATTAAAAAAAAAAGTGTATTTATATAATTAATAAAAATTTATATTTATGTAATTCTTAATAAGATACAAGATTTCTACTAACAAGATTTAAAAAATTATTCATTTCGAGAAATCAGTGAATTCATCATTCACAAAAAGGACTAATTTGCTTCAATGTGTATGTGAGTTTGCAAAGAAGCAGTACTGTGACTACTTCTCTCGCTTGGAAGATATCATATTCGAGATGTCGCGATTCGATAATGTAGCAAGAGGAGACGAGAGGACCAGAAACTCTAATCTCTCAAAGCTCAACATTCGTATACGAGCGTGCCGTATACGATATATCTCTGCGTGTAAAACAATTCTGATCAATCGAGATAGACGGTATAAAATATATCGCGATGATGTGTACGCAGTACTCAGGAGCGACACGTTTCTTGACCGATAACAACCTACCGGGTTGCGTGATCGGAATACGATTTTGCACGATCGTTCTTACGCATCCCGCGCGCGACAGAAAGAGAAAGAGAGAAAGACAAAAAGAAAGAAAAAGAGAGAAAGTGGCCGTGGTTACTTCCTGGTAACGAATTATTAATAAACCCCTCTTGACGGGCAACGCGAGCTCTTGTAAAGCCAATTGCTGATTACGACGGTGCAAATGAGAAACGTATCGCGTCGCGTCGGCTCGTATTGCATTGGATCGGATCGCATCGCATCGCGTCGCGATGCGCCGTGATATCTCGAAAACGACGACCTTCGTGCACAGAGAGAGAGACAGCGAGAAAAAGAGAAGGAGAGAAACACGCGCTTTGATCCGGAACAGTATATCGATATGCAATACGAACTAGATGCGGTACGCTAGGAAAAAACGTCAATAACAGACACGACCCCGATTTAACATGTACGATCATTCACGCGCGTAATACGAGGGGGATGTTATTATCAAAATCGGTGAAAAAAATCTCAATGATGTAACTTTGCGGCACGAGGAACGTGCAGGTTTTTACGCACGCGGTCATTATCTGAAAAGACGCAACAATCGCAACATGCCGATGACGGGCTTTATTTTCGCAGTTGTCATCGCGGCGTTGAAAAAATTAGATGATCATGATGATTACCCATTACGCGAGGCTATTACAGCCATTTCGATGTTTATTTTGCGAGGTAAGATCTAGTTTTTTTGCGCGCGATGTACATCAATAATCGTATTTTTTCGCGCATTTCACTTTTTAAAAAAATATGATATGCAAATTACCGTAGAGCTTAGATGTTTCTTTTCGCGTGGATAAAAAAAATAATAACAATTTTATCGTGTACAATTAACAAATGTAAGAAGACTTGAACGCAACAACAATAATATATTTCAACAGAAAAACCTGAAAGAAGTAAAGACTCAAGAGGGGAGGCAACAATGTCACTGCTGATTAGAAGCCCGATACTAAATAACTAATTTGAATTAATTAAAGGACAAAGAAAAATTAACAAACAAATTTAAGATAACGAAAAGGATCTCGTTAAAATCAACAGTAATCGTAACATCAAGATCACAAAAAACTTCTTGATGATATTACAAATGAGCAATAATACACGACGCTGTACGAAATGAAAGAAGACAACGTTTTTTGATTCAAATATCAGAAGATGTACAACAAATTATGTACGACAACGACATTAAAAGATACTTTGAGAAGAAAAAGATAATTCGGAATTTTTGTGTGAGATGTCGAGCAAAGTTGATGACGAGTGGGAAGAGAGAGAGTCACAATGAAAAATCTTCATTATATAAAATGAAGAAACTCACGGAAAAAAGATAAAAAAAGAACGGCAACATGAAGACTACTACGGAGACAACGTAAATGAATGAACGTATCTCTGATGAATCCGCAATTCCGCAACTAACTGAACAAAACGTGGACTGATATGGGAATAGGAATGTTATTTCAGATACATGTTAAATATAAACATAAAAAAATTCTGTAATTAATCATTTTCACGTTGAGAAACGTTCAAGACAAGACTGGCGAATCGCCGATTGAGTTTTTACTTCGGAGCGCATCGCGCGGATTGCGAGAGCGCGTGTCACGATCCGTACTTTTGATCGAAATACCGTACATCTTGTTGCGCAAAAAAATAAGGTAATGTCGCCGCGGTAACACGAGTGAATTACAGAGAGGCGAGAGAGAGCTGCGCCCGGGGTGTCAGGTCGCATCTGGCATCCGCAATCAACACTCCGCGTACTTCCAGTGACGTCACGTCCGGTCGTGTGTGCCGAATAAGCAGAAACCGCGTAACCGAGCTCCATCCACCGGGGAACGATTTCGAAAAAAAGGAGAGAGAGAGAGAGAGAGAGAGATACACACATTCACCGCCGAAGCACGTGTCGCGTGGCACCGAAAGACACGTCGCAGCGGCGGGCGCACGAATACGCGCGTTTTCAACACGCGGAAATAAGAATGCAAGAGGAGGAGACACGTCAGAGAAAAAACAAAGCGATGACTTTTGATCCTGAGCTTGTAACGAGAATTCGATTGTAAAAATTGCAAATTAAATCTCGCGTTTATGCCGTTATTACGTGACAGATCGATTTTACTTTCGGTCTATACTTTGTTTCAACATGTTTCGCGCGAACTTCTTCACTTTATCTACTTTTCGCGACGATTCTTCATCTCCGGCGTGCGGTCTGACACGACTCTAAAGAAGTTCGACCGATCAGCAACTTTAAATAGAAAATTGAGTGATTTTAGAAGATTAAAAAAAAACAAAAACAATTTAGATACTGCTGCCAACAACAAAACGAACCATCTGCGCAAGCAAACATTGTAAAATTTGCTTATGCAGATCGATCAAATCGAGATAGCGTATGCAGTTAATTATTTCGCAGAGCGAAACTATTGTGTTTCATGCACGATACGCTATGTACGTACGCGATGATCCAAATCGTGTTTACTTCGCGTGATACGCGGGGCAAAACACAAAGTTGTGACAAAGACAACGTCAATCGCGGCTGATATTTCGCGCGTGCAAGCAAAACGTCAAAGTACGCGAGATCTCGATTTGTTTGGTTATACCTATAATTTCGGATTTTTTTTTCAGGATCTCTGATCTCCGATGTATATGCGCGCGCGCTATTGATTCGTGATGTAATCTCGTTCGCAGCCGAGATTACACGTCATTTCGTTTGAACTTCGAATCAGAACATTGTAACACATTCGCCGAGAGATAAATGGTCGCTTTGGGTCGAGGGTTATCCCGACGGGACCTAAAGATATTGTAATTTTTTTCTTTGCGCGCTTAGCAGAAAGGCAACATCGTTTAATGGCTCGCTTGTACCGCGGAATTGTCTAAAATCCGAGAGTATTTATAAACCGGAGACCAATGTTATATTATCGTACTTCTATATTTGTAAATATTCTACGTAAAATACAAATATTTTTTCACCCTTGATACGCACAACGTCACCCTCCGCGTTCGTCAAACGCGCGAATTTGTTTCTCTTTCCTTCTTACTTATGTGTGAATCGCGTTCAAGACAGCAATCAACCGAAATAAAGAGGACATTTTTAACGTAAAGTAACTCGGAACAATTAAACTGCTCGAGAAATTTCAATTTTATTTCTCAGGAAGGTTGTTTTTATTTTTATTTACTTTTTTTTTAAGTCAAAATTGAAGCCTCGAATAAAAGACCCACGCACATTAATTCGTAACAGTAGATAATTAACGAGAACTTGTAATAATTGGCGAGTGCTCGTAACAGGAAGGAACGGCGGGGCAAAATCGCGGCAGGCATCAACTTTTGGTAACGCGGATGAGACGACGAGTGCGGCGGGTGGTCCCGAGATAGGGGGCAAAGGGTTAGACGAACAAACATCGTTAATTTGCACGCGGATACCGCCCCGAGACCCGGTAAAGGCTAAAAGGTCAACATTACCGCGGTTACGTGTATACACGGCAAATATACTCCGCGCCCTCGCGCTACCCCCTCCTGAAAATGCGCTCGCCGGACCCCCTCCCGACGCTGAGGTTTTCAAGCCGGTCGGGATTGACGGGGGATGAGACTTCCCTCTATCCGAGGGCACCGACCTAATTGTCTAATTGGCAAATAAATCCTATTGTTTTCCGATCGCGCGATCGATACGCGCGACCACTTGGTTTAACACCACCGCCGGTTTCTTTCGACCTCCTGGCGCGGCTTCGAGTGTTCTCCACGAACACTGACGTCGGTCAAGAGACGCAACGTGTGACACGTATGCGCTCCGTTCTGCGGGGTCACCGCATTTGTGCGCGTGCGATCAATCATGAACGCACGTTAGGCGCCTGATCGCGCGCGAATAACGAGCAAAGAACGCACAGCGAGATACTGAGAGACTCTTGTTAAGTTTGACAGAAGAAAAAAAAATTTAATATGTTTTTCTCTCATTTTTCTTTTTGTTATAAATACACAATCTTAAACTTTATATTTTATACTTTGTTTCTAATAAATGTATTTGAACGTGAGCGCTTTTCAATTCGGAGGCATCGAATTCGCGCACGATTGCGCAATTCGCGATTGCCAATTTAAACAATCGAACGATTTACGGTGGTTCTTGCTAAAAATTATCGTGACCCGAAAATTGTGTGTATCCGACTTATTGTCGGTACGATTTTTATACAGAGCGCGTTCCCGAAATCGGAACATTCCCGGTATCCCATACAGGGAGCGAATTCGTGCTAGACCAAAGCTGGAAGGAGAACGATTATCGGACAATAGTTTGTTAGTGAGATTCACCTGTATTGTTCTCCGAGAAACGTAGATTCAGCTCTAGCGCCCGAATTATTCTATTTCTGTGTAAATCATAGAACACATCTGTCTCACAGTCCTCCATAGAATCTCGCGCGGTAGATTGCTTCGAATCTATCAAGCGGTTCTTCGAACAATTCGCAGAGAGACAATGTTCATACTCTAAAAACAAAACGCAAGTCACATATATACGCGTTTCTATCTTTAATTAGCAGTAAGTAAATCTTTACGTCTGAAATTATTCATAAAAATGATCTTCATTAATATCGTTCGCGAAAGAAAGAAAAAGGTGTAAATAAATAAAAAGAGAGTTTTATGTTATATTACATGTATTATATAAAAAGGATAATACACATATGTTTTTTATTTTTCGAATATCTTGATTTTTTGTGACAATGGCTAAATATAAATAATGACTTATAATAATGCACTTTACACAAGCACACAAATCGGTTAAAATATTATGCAAATAACACTGTTTTATTGTAATCGTTGATAAGAATATTCGCCACTTCTGTGTTTTTTTTTTTTTAATTATTTATTTGCGTGGTATATATAATATGCTATATTTAGAAATTCACATATATATCACACACATTAATAATATGTATATATATTATATACACATATATATATATATATATTATTACTAAAAAATGTAACAATTTATTCTGTCTGCTTGATATTTTCTGAAAGGCCCCAGCAAGATGATAGCTAAATTAAATAATACAATCAGCAAATCAGAAATAAAACCACTGAATCGGCTCGTCGGAGACTGCATTAGTGATCAATAGTCAACCACTTATCTGTAACATTTTCTATTTGTTTGAAGAGAATAGGATTTCTTAAGCGGATTTTCAATTCAAGTTTTCCTCCTGTCGCCTTCCTGCCGTCCATAAGCTGAAACGATATATAAGCAACGTGATTTTCTTATTAAAGGAAAACAAATAAATTCGCGCAAGTGAATGATTTATGTAATTGTTTAATCACCGGAAAGGAATCGTGCAGAATGCATTGGGATTCCAGAGGCTGCAACTTCACCATCACTGTGCCGAGAAGACTGTCACTTCGGAAAAACCCACTGTAACATTTACAAAAATCTATTTACAATAAAAAAAAAATGCAAAGAAATTGCAAAGATTGTTATCGCAGAAATTTAAATACACGTTGTTACAAGTTGCTCGTGTAATAACTATGGAAAAAACTCATATGCTAATTTTATATCTTGTGATACTTTTACACTCAACAAACTATGATACATGTATAATATTTATATATAAATATACATTTTACAAATAATACAATTGCTTTTTCTCTCTCTTCTGTAATAAACTAAGAAAGCGACATGAACAGTGTACCGTGCCAGGATACATTACGCTCGAAAATACACAGAGCAAAATCTCTCTGTACGTGTAAAAAAAATTGCATATTTTACAGGAATGTCATACCTGGGATGAGTGCAACACAGGATGGGATTCAGCGAGCATCTGCAAGCAACGTTCTATTTTTCTTAGGATACTATTCTCATCGGATCTTTATAATAATTCATATGTTACACACAAGTAGCATGCGTATAGGGTGACATGTTTCAAGGACATTAATATGCAAGATCGAGCCTTAAAGTTGGGTTACAAACTCTATAGATGAATTATTTAATTCGCGTTATATACAGTGGAATGAAATAATTTGATATAACATATTATTGTATAAAGTATCGAATTACCCTCTTGCCCAAACTTCGCACTTCATGTGACGTTTGAATGCTCGTTGGCCCTGTCTGGTGGAGCGGTTTATAATTCCGTTTAACGGGAATACGGCTTGATATTCGGGATTGGCAGTGTCCTTCACCGTCGACGTTCTGTCTGTGCTGTGATTATCTGTTGGCAATGGAAACTCGAATATGACATATGTATCTGCCTCTCGAGAATAATTGATTCCCCTAATTATGGAAATTTCGATATCGCTATCGTTTAAATCCGTGCAGGACCTGAAAGGTACAATTTTGTGTTTTTAGATTCAATTATTACATCATGGTAACACTGCACAATAAATGAGAGACTGAACAACGATGGTATAAGTGTGATATCCTTGTTATGATAAAGGAATGTGTAAATATTTCTTCTAGTTATAAAAATCTCGCGTAAGAGTTTAAAGTTTTAAAGAGTTATTTATACTAACTGCACTATTTGATGGGTTTTGGTTTCGTAATGATGTTGCGGCGGTGGCAGTGAATCTCGTTTTCGAACTCTAAGCATATCCAAATCCCTTGTGTAACTCAGTGCGAGTCGTTCCCACCTGTTGTACCCGGGAACATCGCCCAGCGCTTTGGAATGATCCCGCGTGGACAAACACCACTGTAACATTAAATTTAATTGAGCGAGACGAAAATCAAAAACTTGTGCTACTTCTTTATATTCGAGAACATCGTGTTACCTTGATTTGTTTGATTAATTGAGTTTCAAGATTGTCATAAATTTGTTCGTCAGTACCGCTCACACCTTCCAGAAAGTCATCAGAGGATACTAATATGAAATTTTCGTCTTTCTGAGGCGCGTTGAGTTCCACTTTTTCGAGGGGCGACAGCGGAATCGAATTCATGTCGACGGGCAGACCGCCTTTGCTTGCTTCGATCAGAGGTTGTATTCCTTTCGCTTGTCGCAGATAATCACGCGCCAGATCTATATCTCCGGCTTTCTTCGCGTTCAAAGCGGCCTGCTTCAATTCCCGCTGCCGTAGCTGCAACTGCAGCATTTGTTTCTCCGCGCGTGACCTAATCTTCTGTCCTAAGAAAAAAATATATAAAAATATAAGAAATGTAACGTAAACAATTTTATATGTGACTGTTTACCTGTTCTGGGAGGAACAACGGGTGGCTTTGGTTGCGCGGGTTTTGTTGCGGTGTTATTTTCCGGCGACTCGGGCTTGGGTGCGGGTGGTGCAGCAGAGTCGTTACTCTGTGACGTAGACGTCAAAGGCGGGAAACCAGGCGGAATGGGAAGTTCGTCCAGAGGCACCGGTTTTCCGCGCGCGTGCAGCTTAATAGCATCCTCGAACTGCTTGCAAATTCTGCCGTATCTGCGCGCTTTCGACGTGTTTCCCTCAGTTTCGGCAACGGTTTTCGTTCTTCTGTACACCTCGAGACGTTCTTTAAGAGCACCTTCGATGTCTTCAAGACCGAGCTTAGGAGTGTCGGCTTTCAACAGAATAATTCTCGCGTTATCACTATTGTGCACATTGTAGTTCCAAAACCATTAAAATTGCAGTATAGTTTCTATTGAACTAAAAAATGTGTAAGTTATTTCGTTCAATCTTACCTGCCGGTGTTGCATCGGCGGAAGATTGTTGTTGAACTTCACTCTCTTCTTTCGCTACTGCCGTTGCATCATCTTCCAAAGAAGGTAGAGTCGGAGTCGGCGGCATATCCGACAAATCGAGCTTTTCACCCGCAGCCACCGCAGCGATGACTATGTCGAATTGCTTCACGGTTCTCACGTACTCCAAAGCTTGCTCTTTATTGCCCGCCTTTTTCCAAGCGACCGCTGCGATTTTATACTTCTCCTGTTGCTTCTTTAACTTATCCAAAGCTTCCTGATCAACTGTAACATCCGCTGCCGGTTCGGGAGGATCTTCACTTGGAGGAGTTGCATCCGATGCAGCAGGTGGCTCGTTACTCTCGGTCGGTGATGATGTTTCTTCTTCTGCAGAAAGAATTTTCATAAAATAAAACTTCTCTAAATATTGCACAATCTTTTCTTCAAAGTAGAATTGATTTCAAATAACTGATAAATTCAAAAATGGAAGATTCATGGAACAGCATACGTGTAAAACATTACCTGTATTTTTAGCTGTAGATTCTGTAATAGCTGAAGAAGGCAAGACTGGGGGAATGTCAGCTTCGGTTACTTCTCTACCCGACTGCGCGGAGGCTAACATTTCTTTAAGTGTTTTCACACCTCTGTTGTATCTTCTTGCTCTGCCAGATTCATTTTCTCTCCTTGCCTTTTGTTCAGCTGTCTCATACATCACCAATCTTTCCTGCAATAATTTGACCAGTTCTTGTGTAGAGTTATCCTCCTCTTTACCCTCAGCGGATTCAGACTTGTCGGATTGTGTTTGTTCCTCTTCTGGTGTTACAAGCATTTCTGTCTCTTCTGTCACAGGTTCGTTTCCCGAGAGCATCTGTAACTCTTTCTAAAACATTGGAAACCAACCCAATTATAATCAAATTTCATGTTACAATAATTATAATTCAATGTCATCGGACACAGTTGTGTACCAATAATGCAGGATCATCGTCTGCTTCAGACGGCTCCTCATCGGAATTTGTATCCTTCATGCAATCAGTTACCATTTCGTCCAGATTTACATTAGCAGCAGCTTTGCGTGCAGCTGTACAAGTACATAACACTGTACTTCTTTTGGTCCAAGCAATTAAAATGTTTTATTGCAATTTGCGAAAGTTTATTAACTCACCGCGTCTACTTTTGTAGCTTGTATCGTTGCCAGCTGCTAAAGCAGCCAATTCAGCTTCGAAGTCTTCATCGTCATCATCGTCTGCCATCGTATTACCACTCATATCCATATTTATATCAGGTACTTCAAAGATACCATACTACGTATAAACGAAATAAACAATTTTATTTGCAAAGTATATATGTATCTCTCTTCAAAAATTAAAGTTAAGTAAAAACAAACACGTGGGATAAGTATATTTTATATGTTTCAAACTTAAATTGTTTATTTATAGTGTAAATCTGCAAGGTGTATGCAAGTCTGAGAAAAAAAATAACGTGATACCTGTTCTAAATTACCAGCTCTGGGCCGTTTCGGTTCTTTTTTCTTGCCAAACATGGTGATACACGTTGAAGATAAATGTAAACGCTACTGATCAAACAGAACGGTCAAAATCTGTAAAATAGAAAAGAGTGCAATTGTCAGAATTGTCGCGGTAATTTTTATTACGTATCTTTATCAACGCACATTGACGCGCATAATGACAAATCCCATCTGGCACCAACTGACACACGACACTACCGCCAAAGACGCCACTGACGTCACGGCTTCGTCATCGTTCAGCAGCTGATCACGCAACAGATCTCTTTCACGCCTTTCTCTTGCTCTTTCACTTGAGATTCTGAACAGTAAAATCTGCGAAAACAATCACGCAAATGAATGAAACTTTATCCGAATACTCATCTGTAAGTAAAAATTTATTTCAACTTATAAATTCACGAATTAAATATTACTGAATTTAAACATGCTATGTCTACAAAAGTTTCAAAATTCGTAAAGTAGCTCGCACAAGTTGAAAAAGCCTTAAATTGTTTTTTAAACAAAATTTTATTTAAAAGATAGCAGTTAATTTTCATGAGAGTTTAAAAATGGTCAATCACGAGCTACGCAGTTAAGTATCGCGAGTCAGTGACGCGATTATTCGGAATCAAAATGGTATTTTTCAAAATTGTGCGCGCGTCTCGAGAGTCGAACGATATCGATAGTAACACACGTGAGTACTCGTAGTCCACTTCATCACGTTCGGTCGGTCATATGATCTTCGTCGAAAAGGGCGAGCCGCGACAGACCCGTTTTCGCGTTTGACATATCAGTTCTTCTCCGTGTTGCTGCGTACGTAAAACTCCCACTGCAAGATGAAGGGATGCCTGTTCAACATCGACGGCGGCTATTTGGAGGGTCTCTGCCGTGGCTTCAAGTGCGGCATACTGCAGCAGAGCGATTACCTGAATTTGGTTCAATGCGAAACGCTCGAAGGTAATTCAGCCAGTGTGTTTGATCATCCTTGAGACATTTTTCCATTTAGATTTAAAACACATATTTGAAGAAAGAGCTTTCAATGTCTTTGACGCCATTTCTGTTTGTTTGAATGTAAGGATTTATATTCATCTAATGAGAGAGGAATAATTATTTATATACACAATTCCTTTGTAGAGTTTTATCAACTTTGTTTGTTACAATATTATAACTAAGAGCCTCCCAATCTTATTCTTTTCTATCTGTTTGTATGTTTAGATCTAAAGCTACATCTAGCTGGCACAGATTACGGCAGTTTTTTGGCCAACGAACCGTCTCCATTGTCTGTCAGTGTCATTGATGACAAACTGAGAGAGAAACTGGTCGTGGAGTTTCAACATATGCGCAATCACTCCGTGGAGCCTTTGTCTCAGTTTCTTGATTTCATCACTTACAGTTACATGATTGATAACATTATTCTGTTGATCACTGGTACGTTGCATCAGAGACCCATCTCGGAATTGATTCCAAAATGCCATCCTCTCGGCAGTTTTGAACAAATGGAGGCGATTCACGTTGCTGCCACACCTGCCGAGTTGTACAACGCTGTGTTGGTAGACACACCTCTAGGTACGTCTCTGATTTTTGCATTTTTTATTCTTTACGCAACTTGTGTGAAAACGTTGTGACATGAATTGCAATTCTGTTGTAGCGCCTTTCTTCGTCGATTGCATTTCCGAGCAGGATTTGGACGAAATGAACATCGAGATAATAAGAAATACGCTTTACAAGGCTTACCTGGAGGCGTTTTACAAATTTTGCAAAGACCTCGGTGGCACCACCGCAGACACCATGTGTGAAATACTTGCTGTAAGATATTTCACTCGAAATAATACTGTTACTCAGTGAAGCATGTAACGCTTTATATTTTTCGACTTCGTAGTTCGAAGCAGATAGAAGAGCCATCATTATAACTATTAATTCGTTCGGAACTGAACTGGGCAAAGACGATCGTGCAAAACTGTATCCACGCTGCGGGCGCTTGAATCCGGACGGACTAGCAGCCTTGGCAAGAGCCGATGACTACGAACAAGTGAAGGCTGTGGCGGAATATTATGCCGTAAGTTTTCAATGCGTGTCATAAAACTCAATAAACTTGTATGGTTAAGGCTTCTTTGTTTTGACTTCTATTCTTCTACTATCTAAACAGGAATACAGCGCTTTGTTCGAAGGAGCAGGCAACAATCCCGGCGACAAAACTTTGGAGGACAAATTTTTCGAGCACGAGGTAAATATTTAATTTTTTGTGAGTATGTGTATTTTAAAGTAACACTCTTTTTTCAATATAAATTATATGCAGGTACGCTTGAACGTCAACGCGTTTCTCCAACAATTTCACTTCGGAGTATTCTATAGCTACTTGAAATTGAAGGAACAGGAATGTCGTAACATTGTATGGATCGCGGAATGCGTTGCCCAGAAGCATCGCGCTAAGATAGACAATTATATCCCTATATTTTAAATTAATTAAATGTTAAATTGATGAGATATATATTATCTATATTCACCATTGCGACGATATATACAATGATAAATGAATTGCCAAAATCTGTTTTTCGGTCCTTAATTTCTCAAAATGATGCCGAATTAAATATTGCGTTGCAATTGTCAGAAATAGAAAATTATATTTGAAAAAACATATGTGTAATATTGTCAAATTTATTTATGGGAAATCCAACGAGACAAGCATATATATCTTAAAAACGTTCTTAGAATCGTTATTGTTGCGTACGTTATGATTTAAACAATATAATAGAATATATATATATATAGTGTAAATAGTGTACTGTGTAATCTTCGATATGTAAGCCATTTTCTCGCGTATTGGCCAACGTTGTGTTATAAGTATTCTAATTCCATAAAATTGTAATATATAAATAAAAAATAATCGCATTCCATATAATAAAACAAACGTAATTTAATTTACGCATGCAATAATGTCGCGATTTTTTGTGACATTTCTTTTAAACAGACAAGTTTGGAAGAAAGAAAAGAACAATGTGATTATATTAATATATTTTCTCTATTAATATATTAATATATTTTCTTAAAATTGCTTAATCTAATAAAAAAATTCAGTTTGTTTCGACAATAACACAGTCATTTTTATCGCAGTCAGTTATCGCGTTTACCAAACTTATTTTTTTACAACAGTTCGTATTTATAACTTGTATTTACATCTATACAATACTTTTAGTAAAAAGTCATTGTCATGATTCTCTTATTGTAAAATAACTCACTATTGCTATCTATCAAAAACTAAACGCAATTTTACTATTAAAAGAAAATAGAAAAGGAATATACACTTGTTTCGTACGTATGTGCTTTCAGTCTCGCACTGCATCTCTCTCCATTTCCTCTATTTTTTTGTTTAGAATGTACTTAATTTACTTGGTTCGAATTCACAATAATTATTTACGACGGTGACCCGTTACTCGCGTGTCTTATCGTGCTAGGTGAAGAAGGCGCTGTATTATTAACATTATTTGTTTGATTCGGTGGCTGATAAGTAGCCATGCTTTTTAAACCGAGTATTTCGGGATTCTGTTTCCAAAAACAATCGGTGATAATATCGGCATGAGACGAAATAACAGCGGACTTCAACTTTCCCGCATTGTTAACTAATTTTCGAATGAGCGTCGTGCCTTTCTTATACATAAGGGGCTCGTCGTTGTAATTTATTTTGAATTGTGTGTAGAGTATTTCATGTTTGTGAGAAGCTACTGTGCCCCTGAAAAAAAAAAAAAAAAAAAAAAAAAAAAAAAAAAAAAAAAAAAAAACAAAGAAAACTGTCTTCAATTATTTTTTATAGCAATCTTCTATCATTAGTGAAGATTTATATTCTATCTTTTAAATTTAAATCGTAATATACTAAATGAGTTTTTACCTGCTTTGGAGTTAAATTTCCTCTTAAGATAAGGTTCCAGAAACATGTATTATACAAATTATTTATATGCACATCAGCCTGTCGCCAAGACAGATAGTCTCTCAGATTTTTATCCGTCGGATATAATATAATACGAGCGTCGAATGAAGGCGGATAATACAACTCCTTACCCACAAAAAATTTCGGCCAGTGAAAAACATAAGATGAGGCGAAGAGGGAATTCACATTTGTCAACAGCTTCGATGCTAAAACAAATGCAATATATTATTGATAGTTAAATAATATTCTATAAAGAAATATGGTTTATTGGATCGGTCCTATTTCAAAACATCTTTACAAAGTATATACCTCTGCGTTTGTACAGCTGTGTGTCTTTTCGGAAGACAAAAGAGTACTCGTCGCTCTGACCGAAAGCCAGCACGATCTCCTTGAAATCTTCCATGACGGTGATAGCCGCGCGATTCATCAGGTTCAACGCGATCATATCGTTCGGCTTGACGAACTGATGTGTCTCGCAAAACTTGGAGAAGTTTCTGCCGTCTATGCGAACAACTATCCAGCAGTTCGGCAGACACTTCTCGTACTGCTCGAACTCCTTCACGTACTCAAACTTGCTCTTCGACATCGGTGTCAGACTGAAATATCGCCGCGAGACCAATAAAACGCTCCGGCAGGTGATTCCTACAAACACACATTGCCTCTTATCCGATTGTTTCTTCACAAGCTCATTGCTCTTGAAGAGTAACAGCCCAGATAGCACACTAGCAAGTTGTTAGCAACTTGCTGCAAATATTGGTATATTTGTAGCAAGTTGCTAACAACTTGCTACAAATATTGCTCAGTGTGCTATCCGGGAGGAAGAGACTTGGGTTAATTGTCGCACTTTTCTCGGAACTCGTAATTCTGATGTACTTCGCAATCTACTTCGTGATTAACTGACAGCGCACGTGAAAAAAACGCGTGATCTCTAGCTGTTAGCAAATTTTTGTTCCCGGTTGTTTTATCACAATACACTTACCTACCATGTGCATCACACAGCGTTACTTCGTATTGCATTCGCGAAATTCTTCACAGGAACTCACAAAAACTGGAAGCAGGAAACTGCGCGACACGTGGCGTAGCCCGCGTAGCCAATCAGTTTGCTATCTCTTTTCGTCAAAGCAAAGGATTGATTGGCCACTACGCAGTGTTCATAGTTTTGGTTGAGACGGACGCTTCTTACAGGTTACAGCATGCTCTTGCAGCAGAGGACGGAGGGGATGGATGCGCATTCATAAGCGAGCGTTTGCTTGTTTCCCTCCATCGCTGCGGTGTCCTAAAGTGTGCGATTTTGCCACTTGCCGCGAAAATTGACACGTGATTATTATACGTTTCGTTCGTGTTGCTTGATGCTACTTCCACGTGTTTGTGAGTAAAAATTTTTTGAAGTTAAAGGTTATGTTAGAATTAGGTTAGGTTATATTAATGTAAATATCTTTTTTTTTTAAGTCTTTGCTATATAATATTAATGCTGCATTTTACAACAAAGTGAAACGTTAGAAAGATATCAAGCTTTGCTAACCAAAACTCGTCAGAGTTTTTCAGATTTCATTTATCATTTTGAAACAATAATAGAGACTGAGGTAGCTGCATGTCTTGTAAATTATTACACATGTTAAATACTTCTTTTCAGGCTTACAAGAGCTGAAACAATAGCAAGATGAGTAATAAATATTACAGACAACGTATGACACCGAAACATCACATTGCTCAGCAATTGTTGTTCTCGGTGTTTACAGCAAATGATATAAGAAATTTAAGTGTAACAAAAATCTGGACACCGCTGTCTTTCAACATTCTAGGACATCCTCTGAAGGGTGGATTGTACGATCCATCTTTAGGTACGATAGCATCTTTTATTTTATAAAAATATTTTATGGTGCTATGCATGTAGTCATAAAAAATGTATAAATATATGTTTTGTTATGTAAAGTTAATTTTTTTATTTTTAGGTCCAGTAACAAACAGTTTGGAACTGTGTGTCACATGTGGACATGTTGGCCATAAATGTCCAGGTCACTTTGGACATATAGAACTGCCGGTACCGGTTGTCAATCCGCTGTTTCACAAAGCATTGGCCATACTGATCAAACTGGCATGCTTGAATTGCTTCACCTTTCAAATACCATCATATGTTAAGCTTTTATTATCTGCCAAATTAAAATTGCTTTTCGAAGGGCAACTCAGTGATGTTGACAGCCTGGATCATGAGGTGTCACCCTTAGTATCAAACCCGGAATTCCAAAAGTCAGAAGGTGAATCTGAATACATATGCGAAGTAATCAATATTTACATGCAGAACTTTTACAACAACAAATCCAGACAGAATACATCTCAAGATTGCGACAATCATATCAATGTAAAGAACGTCCTCGCAACGTGGCACGAGTACGTCGAGAATGTTCTAAAGAAATACGTCAGGACCAATCGTGTCGGAGTGTGCATAAATTGTCGACAAGCTTTGCCAAAACTTTCAGTTTTACAAAATAAAATAATGATAACAAACAAGGAAGCATCTAACAAGGAAGTGATATCAAACGAAGTGCATAAATTGGAAACAGTGATGATTATGCCAGATCAGTCTAAGGAATATCTACGGAAATTTTGGGAAAACGAAAAAGACTTTCTGAAGATTATCATGCCCTGCTTGGAATCGGTGGAAATCGAATATCCTACTGATATATTCTTTTTCGAGGTGATACCGGTGCCACCGCCGATAGCGCGACCGGCGAACGTTGTCAAGAATCAATTGATCGAACATCCCCAGACAATAATTTACAAGACCATCATACAGGACTGTCTCGTATTGAGGAACGTTGTACAAACGATTCAAGACGGTAACACGGATAATCTACCCGAAGAAGGTCGGCTCGTGTTCGAACAGATAAGGGGAGCTACGGCGATCGAGAAGCTGCACAACGCCTGGCAGACGTTGCAGAGCAACGTGAATCATCTGATGGATCGCGACATGAACAAAACCCCGGAATCGATGAACTGTCTGGGTCTGAAACAAATTCTCGAGAAGAAGGAAGGTGTCATTCGCATGCACATGATGGGTAAGAGAGTGAACTTCGCCGCGCGTTCAGTCATCACTCCGGATCCGGATTTGAACATCGACGAGATCGGCGTCCCTGAGGCTTTTGCTCTCAAATTGACGTACCCTATGCCCGTGACGCCTTGGAACGTCGTCGAACTGAGAGAATATGTTATGAACGGACCCAACGTTCATCCCGGCGCGGTCATGGTGGAGAACGAAGACGGATCGATACAGGCGATCAACAAATACAATCGCCACGTTATTGCAAAGCGTCTCCTGACGGCGTTCAGGACCAACGACACCTTCGTCGGCATCAAGATACTGCATCGGCATCTCCAGAACGGCGACATGTTGCTGCTGAATCGACAACCGACTCTGCACAAACCGAGTATTATGGCTCACAAAGCGCGCGTTCTCAAGAGCGAGAAGACCTTTCATCTGCATTACGCCAACTGTAAAGCGTACAACGCGGATTTTGACGGCGACGAGATGAACGCGCACTTTCCGCAGAATGAAGTGGCCAGAAGCGAAGGTTGCAACATAGCTAGTGTGCATAATCAGTATCTCGTACCGAAAGACGGAACTCCGTTGAGCGGCTTAATACAGGATCACATGGTATCCGGGGTGCGTCTGACAACCCGGGGTAAATTTTTCTCCAGGAAAATGTACATGCAATTGGTTTACCCCGCTCTGTCGTCATTGGAAAGAAAAATAATTCTCTTGCCTCCGGCTGTTATCAAGCCGATACCGCTGTGGTCGGGAAAGCAGATTCTCTCGACCATCATTATCAATGTTATTCCTGCGAATAAAGCGCGAATCAATCTAACATCCAACACGAAGATCAGCGCGAAACAGTGGCAAGTGCAGCCGCCACGAGCCTGGAAATGCGGAGAGGAATTCAAAAATCCTCTGACCATGTCGGAAGCCGAAGTTGTAATTCGACACGGTGAATTGTTGTGCGGAGTGCTCGATAAGAAACATTACGGAGCGACTCCTTACGGTCTTATTCACTGTATTTACGAGTTATACGGGGGAAAGTATGCGAGCAAAATGTTGAGCGCGTTCGGCAAACTGTTTCAAACGTACTTGCAGTACGAAGGATTTACTCTCGGTGTAGAGGACATTCTGATAACGCGTGCAATCGACAAGAAACGCAAGAAGATAATTGCCAAATGCAGACAAATTGGCGAAAGTATACAAAAATCGGTAGCGAACATGCCGGATGACGTGTCTATGGACGAAGTAAAAGCTAAAATGGAAGAATCTTATTGGAACAATCCGAAGTTCCGTGCGCAGATCGATCACAAGTACAAGAGCGCGCTGGACGTTCATACAAACGACATCAACAATATGTGTCTGTCAACGGGACTACTCAAGAAGTTTCCAAACAACAACTTGCAACTTATGGTGCAATCCGGTGCGAAAGGATCCACGGTCAACACTATGCAGATATCGTGTCTCCTCGGGCAGAGCGAATTGGAAGGCAAAAGACCGCCGTTAATGATAAGCGGTAAGAGTTTATCGAGTTTCCCGGCTTACGATCCGACACCCAGAGCAGGCGGGTTCATCGACGGCAGATTCATGACCGGGATTAAACCGCAGGAGTGTTTCTTCCATTGCATGGCAGGACGCGAAGGTTTGATCGATACCGCTGTGAAAACAAGTAGATCCGGTTACTTGCAACGATGTCTTGTAAAGCATTTAGAAGGTTTGTTTATCAATTACGACGCGACGGTCAGAGATTCGGACAACAGTTTGATTCAATTTTATTACGGGGAAGACGGCTTGGACATATCCGGCTCGCGTTTCTTGCAAAAGGAGCAACTGCCGTTCTTGGTCGACAACAAGGATGCTATCCTGGACACGGAGTTACTGAAACAGCTGAAACCCACCAAGAAGGATGTAACGAAAATGACCAAAAAGATCAAGAAATGGGAGAACAAGAACGGATCCACTTTACAGAAGAGGAGAATCAGCGAGTTCAGTAAGTTCTCGGAGGAAAATATCAATCAGTACAGCAATGGGAAAAGGAAAACCATCGATCAGAACAACGGGAGAAGCAAAGCTTCGATATCGCTTATGAAGAAATGGGTAAAAGCAAGTGAGGAGGTGAAGGCGACGTTTCGCGCGCTGTGCGAGAGATGTCCCGAACCGGTGACTTCGAAGTACAGGGAGGACTTGGAATTTGGCGTGCTACCGGAAAGTATAGAACGTTTGATGGACGATTACCTCTCTCATTCGCCGCAGGTAAGGAAATCGGACCTGAGAGATCTGTTGTCTGTGAAATTTATGAATACCTTCTGTCCGCCCGGTGAACCGGTCGGAATGTTGGCGGCGCAATCTATAGGCGAGCCGTCTACTCAGCTAACGCTTAACACCTTTCACTTCGCTGGGCGCGGTGAGATGAACGTGACCCTGGGTATTCCTAGATTACGTGAGATTCTGATGATGGCGTCGAGGAATATAAAGACTCCGAGTATGGAAATACCCTTCAAAAACGGACTGGAAAATTTGGAGAAACAGGCGAAGAAGATGAAATCGAAGTTGACAAAGTGCGTCCTGAGCGACGTACTGAAGGACATTACGATCAACAGGATATTGAAACATAATAAGTCTCAAAGACAACTGGTGTTCACTCTAACGATCGAGTATCTTCCTCACAAGTATTACAAGAGAGAGTTCTCCGTTCATCCGCGAGATGTGATCAAACGCACCGAGGAGAGCTTCTTCAGGAACATGTTCAAGGAAATTAGCAAAATCGCCAAAATATCCAAGATCTACCTACACTTCGAGGAACAAAAAAAACGAGCAAAGGAGAACGAGGACGCGGCGTTGGACGAAATCGATGACGACGAGGCGTTACCGACAAACAAAACGCGAATGGATTTGGGAGAGATGCACGAGTCATCCGACGAGGAGGACGCTGCGGAAGATGCTGACGCGACAATGGTTAAATCGAGATCGCGTCATCAGGAGAATCAGGAGTACGAAGATCCGGAAGAGGAAGAAGAGGAAATGCAAAATGAGACAAATGATAAGGATGAGGAAGAGAATGATAATAATAACAACAACAATAAAACCTCAGAAGACAGAGACGACAGCGATGATGAAAATAATATCGCGGCAAATACGAAAATCAACAAGTCTGACAACAGAAAAAGTTGCGTTACAAATATGTACCAAAATGCCATAGATTACGAGTACGACGAAAACAAATTGTCATGGTGCAAACTCACATTTTGGGTAAGGATTTCGTAGAGAGAAAATTTAATACTTCTATAATACACATATATACACATAAAATAACAGAACATACAGAACTACAATCTCTTATCGCGCAATTATCACGTAATATATATATTTCGTTCGCGCGTGTTCTGGACGCAGACCAGTTTATATTCGTGTTGATAAATTTTGATTTTTCTTTCAGTTACCGCTCAAAATGATCAAATTAGACTTGCCAACGATAATTCGAAACGCTGCCAACAAAACTGTCTTGTGGGAAACCCCGTGCATCAAGAAAGCCTTCACTTTTCAAAATAATAAGGGCGAAACAATTCTCAAAACGGACGGTTTGAACATAGCGGTAAAGCACAAACGCTAACTTTTTCCATAAAACTATTCGTAAATAAAAGTCTCTATCTCAACTCCTCTCTTGCTTTGTTAATTAACAGGAAATGTTCAAGTATGATAAGACGCTAGACTTGAACAGATTGTATTCAAACGACGTCTACAATATTTCTCAAACGTACGGCATTGAAGCCGCGTACAGAGTTATAATAAACGAAGTTCGGAACGTCTTCAAAATGTACGGCATCACCGTTGACTACAGGCATCTTTCTTTAATCGCGGATTATATGACATACGACGGCACGTACAAACCGCTCAGTCGAAAGGGAATGGACAGCTCCGCCTCGCCGTTGCAGCAAATAAGCTTCGAAAGCTCTTTGACTTTCTTGAAAAGTGCCACTTTACAGGGTAAGTGATGAATGTGTACGCGGGTACGAAATTTAAATAGCATTTTTCTGAAGTGTTACAACCTTCGGTCATACTTTGGATCGATCAAATTATTGCTTTTATAGTATATATATATATATTTTTCTTAATTTTTGCTTTTTACTACACGTAGGAAAAAGAGACGACATATCGTCACCTTCGAGCAGACTGATGCTGGGACAACCTTGCAAATCCGGCACCGGAGCGTTTTCTGTGATGCCGTTGATAGATATATCACTCAGATATAACAAGATATAACAGCATGTCCAACTTCCACAATATTTATTATTTTTTAAGGCATATTTGTATATTTTATGTAATTATTACACATGTATTTTTATAATTTGAGTATATATTTTTGCGCAACAGAATTTTCTGAGCTTGATACAACTTTCATTATACAAGAGCAAATTCTCTTTGAAAAAAAAAAAAAAAAAAACACAAATCAATACTTTTATCGTGTCGAGTTTCTTTAAATATCACCATTGCATATTACAAAAATTTGTCTTTTCTATCCGAGAAAATTGTAATTGAGATACATATATGCTTGCGTAAAATATTATGCTTGCGTAAAATATAGTGCTATAATAATACAGTATTAAAAAATACAGCTTATTTAAATTGCAGAAATTATTAATTGTGCTTTTGAACGGTACTTTTGAGTTTCTCGAAATTTGCACCGGAAAACTTCTCCAGCTGAAAAAGAAGAGCAAATTTTTTCTTTGATCACGCAGCTGCGCGTCGCATTTGAACGCATTTCAAATACGTTTGATTGATTATTTTGTTTGAAAATACGTACCACCGCGTCTTGTTTTATGAAAACAAATGTGGGCATACTGGCGATTTCGTATTCGGCGGCAATGTCCTCGCACTCGTCGACGTCAACTTTTAGAAAAACGACGTTTTTGAGTTCCTATGAAAAATTAACGTTAATCTCAACAAATAAATTTGCGCAAAAAGTGAAATGATTTAATTAAAACGTAAATCCAATATGTATGAAATAAAAACCTTCGCCAATTCTTCGACCATCGGTCCGATCATCTTGCATGGTCCGCACCAAACAGCAAAAAAATCAATAACTACCAATTTGTCGCCCGCGTCTTTCAGTTTGGCCTTCAAGTCGTCCTGGAAAAATGGAACGATAAACACGTACATTTGACGTTGAAAATTTTATCAAAAACTAAAAAGAACGTTCGACCACATGTGTGACACATGTTCGTGTGTTACAGGTACCGTTGTAACATACAAACAATATAAAAAAGAGAAAGAGAAAAATTCGATACGACCATCATTAGACGTATCTAGATAAGCTATCTCAACCACTTCATGTATAACTGCTTCACGTTAAATAGTTTGCTTATATAAGCGCAATGGTACTTTAAAATTCAATTTAGTTAACTAACATGTTAGTGATAAAATATATACAAGGAAAAATAATATGAAAAAATATCCGTTTTAAACATACGATCTTTTTCTAATATTTTACGTAATTACTTTAGTCACATTGTCCGTTAATTTTTAATTAAAAAACAAGTTTTTGTTTCGTATACGAGAAACGTAAAACTTTTTCCTCATTAACCAATATCTTGAATGAATCACGATCAATCGTGACGCTTGAGATTCTAAGAATGCCCGACTACTTGAAATGTCACAAATTGATGCAACTTTAACATATGTAAAAATTTTAAGATAAACTCCAATAAATCCCGGCGCGACTTCTCAGACTCGATTTTAATGCGAGACTTTAGTGAGTTAATTATTCAGTGTTTAAACTTTCATTATTAAATAGATTTTCTGATGGGTCTTGATAACAAAAGTGCTGACTCATCAGTTGCTGTCGATTATATTGAAATACGCAAGAATTATAGCCTGCAACTATTTGTTTTTTTTTTCGCAATGCGTAATCGGTCTTTCATACAATTATATTGTTATCAATATGTAATTATCTTTTAATTGTCTCTTGCGTGCTTATATATCTGTAGCGCGATGTACTATTGCGTTTCTACAATTTTTCTCGGCTTTTTTTTTACCACTGGCTCTCCACGTATTTACGCATATCGTTATTTTTTTCTTTCGTGATATTTCGCAACATATTTCCCGAGAAAATACAGAAAAATAATTTCTAATGGTTTTTAAAACACGTACATCTGATACGAGTTCTTGAAAGCGCGGAGAAGGAAAATTCGAAATCGGTCGATCGATCGAATTGTTCGAATGGTCAGTTTTCCCTTCGCCCGAGAAGGGATCTTGAACGCAGGACCTCCAAGAAATATGATCGTAATTTTCTTTCACACCGACTATGCGTCAAGATCCGCTTTCCCCGCGTCTTTAAGTTTTATTATTACACCGATCGATATTGCGATATTAATTGTGCAAAGTAAAATGCAACGGCATAAAAAAAAAAAAAAATTACTGGCGTTTGTTACGTAGCAGTATGTACACTCGAAGTGTTTGATATATGCCGATATATGCATAAACCAACGCGTGTGATTGTATTCAATTGTCCGTCCAGTGGAAAAAGCATCCGGCACGGCTGCGTCATACAACTACTCCGTTCCTTCGAAGTGATTACATCGACCTAGTCTTCGCGATGACGGAACGATGGCGTAATTAAAATTGCTCGCGATTGACGTAACGTTTCGGCGAGAAACTCATCTCTGCTCTCTGTGTTGTTGGCGGCTTTGCGCGGTTCGGCAAAAAGCTTGCATACATTTGAAACGGAGGAAAAATCCTTTGTCTCCCCGTCGCGGAATTGTGGCGCAAGACGACGGAATCGATGTCCGCAAGGTCAGAACCAGGATAAGATCGAAGTAGATTTTCGCGGAAAAAAAAACGACACGTATGTGTACATCGTACACACGGGGATTCGCGGCTGACACACGTTACTGTGTGTACAGCGTTGTCAGATTACGTATTAATGATTGGCGAACCGGTCACGAGACAATTCGTACGTTTTTTATGTACGGTTCGATTCGATCGATTCGGTGGACGGCGAGTCTCTTCCTCACAAAACCTGCAAATTTTACATACACAACAATCGTGTCTTTCTATCACAAGCCGGTACAACAAAAGTCGCACCGTTTCCTTTAAGTTGGCACCGCACTCGATTCCGGCAACATCGCCTCCTCCGGAACGGAATGTAACCGCTCGCTCGCTCGCGCACGCGTCCGCGGTTTTTTCATCCAAGGTTATCTTCGCGTCGCGCATTCTTGCGAACCGATTGTCCCGTGTGATTAGGGATCGATGTGTCGCACGGCGAACGGATCCGCGACCGATTGCGTTACTTACGGTGTTCTGAATGTGTATGACTCCTTCGTTACTCATTTTGGTTGATCTTGTTAGCAAGTAGCGATCGCGATACTGATGACAACAATCCACACGTTACGGCAACTCAACAACGACTGACGGAAAACTGCGCCTGACTGACCGGCCTGACTACTGACTACCGTAGTCGTAGTCGTAGTCCAGGCGCAAATCGCCATCTCCTCCTCTTCCTCCTCCTCCTCCTCATCATAACGTTGAATCAGCGCTGTACAAAGGCGCCAAGCCCTATGTACATACATTGAGTAAGAGTATACAAATTTTTTTTTGGCAAAATAATCATGTGTTTTTAATGATTATACACAATTGTAAGCACGGAAGCTCTCGAGAAGCTCTTCTTCAAATAAGAATGGAAAAGAAGGGCTTCAAATAAGAATGGTAAATTCATAAGAGCCAAGTGCGGGACGTATACAATAATACATATATATTATTACCCGAGAGTGTAAATCAATTCATTCAATATACTTCATTCAATTGGAGAGAACGTCGAATTAACGGTTTTATGTCTGTTTGCATCAATAAAATCCGTTGACTGATTGTAAATTTGAAAGATTGCAATAAATATCGCATTAGTAAGAATCGAAATTTTTTTACGGAGAACATATGAGTCAGGAAGTGACTAAAACGAGGAGTGTCTCAACTATTTTTCACTACCGATGAGACACATCTATTTTAATAAAAAAAATTTGCAGTTTAAGAATGAGTCGTTAAAATCATTCGCGTGTAGGTAAGAAGATGAAACTCTCTGCCGCTTGACGTAATGGTCTCGTCGCAATACGTTCGCGTAAGACGGTTCGCAGTGTTAGAAAGAACAACTTTTATTTATACGGTACTGAATCAAGTACATACGGATGTGCATCCACCAATTGCAGTAGAGCAATGACGTGTCAAGTCAGTAGGTCGCAATTCGCGCGACTTGGATTGGATTCAAAATCAATGAAATCCCGTCCGCCAGTCCATTCACAACATGTCTCGCGACGTAGATAACACACAAGGAAAAATCATCTGCGACGATTTATCAGGATGTGCTTTTAAGCGTATCTCAATGCGCGCCTTCCAATCTGAGTGCGCTGTTGAATGTTATAACATAAAATATGAATCAATTAAAATACATGAGTAATAAATTCAGTAGTCGCTAAGCTTAAAAAAAAAAAAAAACTTTAGTGAACATAACGTCGTGAAAAACTAATTTAATTAACATCGATTTTCGAGTTTACAGTACCTACTGTTTCTTCAAGCGGGAGAATCACTTGCGTAACTGAAAATCGCACCTACTCTCTGAAAACATTGATTTTTTTTGTCGTTCTAGTACATACGTGCAAGCGTATTTTATTCAACGTGAGATTTTATCTATTACACAAGTCCTATCTTGTGTAATAGATGGTCAAACTCAGCTCGAAAATGTTTGCATTATTCATGTACATTATTTTATTAGAGATATTTCTTATATTAAAATATATTTGTTTATAGAGCGCGTGTATTTTTTTTTTGCGTAGTCTCACATAACGTGTAGAAAATCGCACAGCGATACAAACTATTGATGAAATGCTTAAAAGTTTTATGCGAGCGTGTGTATAGGTGTATGGATGTGTGTATTGATGTACGTGTATCTTGTTTTTTCTCTTTCTTTCTCTCTCTCTCGCATTCTGTTTATCTGCTTATCGGTGTTCCAATGCCCATGCACAAATATAATAAAACAGTCGTAATGTTCCGTGCGTGCTCACGATAATCATCGAGTGGAAAACAGAAAATGTATGTAACAGCAAAAAAATAACAGAAGGACAAATCTACTTTATAGTACACACATACACACATACACGACATGTGAGAGAGAAAAAGAGAGAAAATGCCACATTTAGTATTAGATTTTATTTATATTTTTCAAAAGTAAAATTTAAAAATCCATGTAATTGCAACATAACATGTATAACTTAACGCACACGATACTGTTATTAAAAATACATCATATTGTGTTCAATATATATATATATATATAT
>QVNV01015598.1:0-19015 GCA_014825455.1 Pseudomyrmex pallidus | reverse complement strand
ATATATATATATATATATATATATATATATATATATATACATAGATTTTATATTAGAGCGGAAGAATCAAGTTTATTTTATTTGTAATATATAATTAAATAAATTAAATTAAATTTGTAAATATATAATTAAAGTAAATTTGTATATATATAATTAAATTGTATTACAGTTTTTTCCTTTATGACAAAAACATTCTTGATTTTTATCAGTTACATGCTCAACTTCTTGTTTAGACACTCTTGAAAGATTATACTAAAGTGCATTTTATTACATGTATATACAGTTTGTTAATGTAATTTACACGGTTAATAAAAAAGAATGAATAATAATTTACACAGCGTGTTGTATATTTACCTTGTATGCATTTACCTCGGGACTTGATCGCTACGAACGTATGTAGTCATCACAAAAAACAGTTTTAAAAAATTTGAATATATTTTACTCTCGATTTTACATTGAAAAAACTAAAAACATTCTTTTATTAACTCTCCTTTCGTTTCTCTTCCGTTTTTTCTAATATCGGATTGGTTTGATTCAACAAATAACTGTTCTCTTTAAGTATCTTGTTGCATAATTCCATATTGTCTAAAATATTCTGCAATTCCCAGTGTTTTTTGAGTAAAGCAATACTCATGTCGAACAAAGCGTATCGAAAGCATTGTATTTGCGTGCACGTAGCAACGCTGTGAAGCTGCATCCCTATCTCATGAACTAGAGTTTTTATATACATGTCGTTTTCGTTTATACAAACAATTTCTGCAAAGCAATATGTACAATAAAAATATTGGTATCAGTATAATTTATAATCTTCATTTTATATATGACTAACATAACAGACACTTACCTAAGGTAAAATCAGGGGAGTTAAAGTCTGTACATCTTATAGTGTATATCATTGGAATATTCTTGTTTGCAGGCCTTATTAGACCTTGTACAGCTAATTCATATGCAGCTTGACTTTGTATATGTACTCCGCTCAATCTAGATATACAGAAGAGTATGTACATGTTATAAACTTTGCATAAAAAAATAATCTTATGGTGCTTTCATTAATTATTCACATAACATACTCAAACATCTTTCTTTGATGAGCAGCCTGTATGGCTGCGCATATTTTATCAATATCCTTGCGCTTTATATATTTGTAGGTAGATTTTTCAACAATTTTCCCAGTTTTAAAATAAGTGTCTGTTGCTTGGCCAAGGATACCCTTGACTCTGTAACTAGTGGGAGACTTAGAATCCTTCAGTTTGTTGATCCATTTAGTGCCATTGTTGATACCACAAATCATGAGTCCTGACATGTCTGTGGTCAGGTAATTAGCACATACCAGTTTGAAATCGTCAGGCTGATATCGTGGTCCCACCACCAACGGATGATCTGCGTAGCTCGGATGTGTAATTACTCTCATTTGTTTTGTCGTGTCACCCTCTATGCGAACATGTGTTTTCGGTGGACGAACATTCATGCTATTCAAATCTGTAAACATCAGATATCATTCTTGACATTCGTATTAATTAAATTTGAAAAATAAACAAGTATTATCCTTGACAAGAGACGAAAGAAGAAACAAATTGTAACATTGTAAATCAATATTATGACATCGATTCTTTACCTTCACAGAGACGATGAATTATAGTATTTCGTGTGCTTAAGTATGTGACGGCTGATGGTTTATAAACGGCAAACACACCATTTAATACTTTCCACGCTACTCTGGCATCAGAAACATAAGACGTTACTTTTGGAATCACGTTAAAATTACTCATTTTATTCTAATATAACTTGTTATTTCTTGCTATTTTCTTCGTATTTATTTATTGCAGCCTGTTGCGACTGGCTAAATCGCATTAATTTTTTGTTTTATTTAAATCTAAAACATTAATTTTTTATTTATGTGATACATAACGTGCTGCCAATCTCCACTCTAGGGTTAGGGGTTAGGTTAGGTTAGGTTATATCGCTTTATTGTTGGTCTTTTTAAGAAGAGACAGTTTACTTGACGTACGCAAGGTAGCGCATGGATAAGCCGTAGTGCCCGAGAACCAGGAAAACACTGTGACCATAACCACAAGAAGAGGCAGAATATAATCGTGTTTCTCCTAAGGATCAGTAACACGCGTTTATAATAAAATAATTCGGAAATCGATTGTCTAATGCCACTCGGTAATAAACCAGAATGCGTGAAGTGCGGGACTCGGGAGACGCCGTTGTGGCACTCAACTGATGCTGGTAACCTGTGCAACGCGTGTTTGGAAGACGAACGGAATGCCGAGGCACACGCGTCTTCCAAAGCAGACGATGACGACAAAAGCGGCTTGCTGAAGCCTAGAAGAAGCACTAGGATTACCAAATATTGCAACACAAAAGCAACAGGCTCATACAGAGTTGTTCCCAAGGGCAAAGGTCGCAGGAACTTGTTTAAAAAAACGGTATGCAAAAGTTTGCAAATCCATCATAGACTTTGTCGATTTGTAACAAACAATTAGAAGAGTATTTTTATATATAGAAGATTTTATAAGATTGTATATACACACATTTGCCCACAGCCAATCAAGGCACCTACTGCCACCGCAACTCCAGTCACAAGCAACTATGTGTTCTACAAAGGCACATATTTTCAAGTTGGAGATGTAGTTTCTGTACTTGACGTGGATGGTGGTGTTTTTTATGCCCAGATACGTGGCTTATTAACCGATCAGTATTGCGAAAAGAGTGCAGCTCTTACCTGGCTAATACCCACTACAGCTAGGTAATTCTCATTCAGTAATGTTCCACTATATCTAACTTCCTTACAACGTTATTTAAGGATTATAGAGATATTAAATAATACACTCTTTTTGTATGTATGTGTGCTTTCTAGTCCTCCACCAGACGAAAGTTTTGCTCCCGAAACGTACATGATCGGGCCGGAGGAAGATTTGCCACGCAAATTAGAATGTATGGAATTTGTAATGCATGCGCCGTCGAATTATTTTAAACTGAAAAATTCACCGTATCCACCCACATTGACAGAAAAAGGAGCAGGTTTTATATGGACGACTCCTAGAAATGAAATTATCTTGTCTAAAAAGCATTAATTCTCATAGAATGTATTGTTAATTTTTTTTATACAGATATATTTATATAAATATACATGGATAAATTTATATAAATATGCAAGAAATGGACACGTTGATTTTTACAAATTTTTAGTCAAATGATACTTGAGTGTATTGTCAAATATGTAAATATCTTTACAGATCTGTTACAGTTAATATAGCAGAGAAATTATACATATATAAAAAAAATAAGAAAATGAGTTACATCATGTGAGAGAAAAGGCTGTTTTTCTTATGCAACTTGTTGTTAGAATAGATGTGTATGTGTTCGTGTATACATACGTGTGTTCATGTTGTAAATATGAAATAATTCTTATACATATAAGATACGGAAAATGATATACACACTTATGTGCCATATTGTTCAGCAAGTATATTTTTTCATTGCAATAATAACATTTTAATGTCTTATATTTCTAGCGAGTAACTGTGGACATGTCTTTCTCTTGTTTTGATGGAATGCGGAATTACTTTGTAGAAAGATAACAATAATATTAAAATTGAATCTATGGACTGGATATTGTTTTAATACATTTCCTAGCGTACGTATAAAACTTTGAGCAACATCTCATCTGTTGCAAAGGTTTCTTTTTTAAAAATATTTTCCAAAATTCTCTTTCTTTCACATATATATTGCACTGACTCCCTGTTCTGTTCGCGTCTTTTTGCTCGCCGAGCAAATGGAACTGTATTCCAGATAGGGATCAGACAAAGAGTTCATTCTTAGCTCTGGTACCGTTGAAAGTACGGGATATACACAGAAGAAGCAGATAACATCGGTGCATTTTCGCTTGCTTGAAGGGAGGGAAAAGGTGTCCTCGTCGCGGTGGTGGTGCTGGTGGTGGTGGTAGTAGTAGTAGTGGCGGTGTCGGCTATATTCGGGATGACAGAAGAGACCAGTCAGCTCGGTGCCAACGAAGTTACGGCTGGTCAGAATTTGAGGTCTTTTATAGCCTGCGGCAAGTCAGGCAGCTTCATATCCTTTATTTGCTGTGGTATATTCATGTTCTTCACGGCTGATACAGCACGCGCGGGCGCTGCTGTGATTCCCGCCTGCACACACCATACGGTTGGAAGAGAAGTGTGGAGAAGAACGTAGACACAACACAATTTCGGGAAGATTTAATACAAAAACAAAAAAACAAAAAAAAAAAAAAAATCTTAGCCAGCCCAAGATCTCTTTTTTACTTTAGGAGCGAAGGCAAAATGTGACGGATGAATATACATGATGGCATTTATTTTTATAAAGCATTGCGACGTATACATTATTAAGGCACTCTGCTTGCACGGTACAGCGAACAATTTACAAAAAAACAAATTGCATCGCCATGCGTATTACGCTCACTCTTCATAAAGCTACAAAGAATTTTTTTTTAACACTTTCAAGAATCTTGGTCAAAATCTAATTAGAATCTCAGAGACAAGAGCGTGTCACAGGTACGTTTTATATACATATGTATGCAGGAATGAGATTGTACAAAAGTGGCTTGATTTGCTACTGTCGATTTAATGAGGGGGCCCCAGAAGGACAAGCGGACGGGGTGAATAAGACCGTCTGGATTTGTAAGTCCCCTAAAATTGATGTTACGTCGATCAGTCCTACCCATTCTATGAAAATCAAATTTGCTCTACAGATATTCGCACCGCATGCATAGCTAGAGCGTAAAATATTGAATAGGCTACTTGCAAGCAGTGTTAACATTTCGAAGCTTACGTGAGAGAAAAAATAAACACACATTTGTTACTAGGCAATAAGTTAAAAAATCTCGATTTCCTAGCTCAGCTTTCATGTAGCAAGACATGGATATGAGTTTGAATGTAAGAAGTTATAGAAATTTCTCTGTGTCAAGAGCACAGTTTTAAACAAAATTCCGATCTAATTTCCCCACATTTTAATTGCATTTTGAATTGTCAAATATTTAAAATATTCAAATTGAAAGATTCAAGTTAAAACAGATCACAGCTAAGATAAAAAAAAAAAAAATACAAATGGCCAGCCTTACCTCTTGTTTTTCTAATTTATTTTGATCCTCGATCCTTGTGAGAATCTCAGTCATATTGGTCTCAAGAACCATGCCACCCATCACCAATTCGTTAAGTATATAATGTACTTTGTCCACGTGAAAAATGAGGTCGAGTTCGCACACGTTCTCAAAACATTTATCTAAGGTTTCGACAAAGACTTGTATCAAGTCCAAGATCCCTAGTTCTGATTCTGAACTATCAACACAGAACACAAAGTAGAGCGTAGCGTAGTGTCGATAAATTAATTTATAGTCAGATCCACCAATCAGACTACCACCTTCTAAAAAATTGCACACGTTATCATCTCTTTTTGAGACAAGCTGAAATGTCTCCTTTATTATCTGCTGTTGCATATCCTCGTTCTGAAGCAGAAAACATATCTTTCAAATTAGCAATAATAATAATAATGTAATGTATTTTTATTGTACATTATATATCATTTGCTACTTGGTATTTATGAATATTTTAACATTTGACTATTTTTTTCTAGCAGATACAAATGTAATCTGTATTTAATTATTGAGAAATGTAAAAAAAAAGAAAATTGATTTTAAATTACATATGTGGATTGAAGGAGCAAAATGTGGGTTATGTATATACTTACAAAGTACTGATAGAACTTGGATAGACGAGGTTTTCCATGATTATTGAACACTAAAATCGCCTTGATCATGTCCACAGGTAACGTTAACAAAAACTTGTAATTCTATTATTGTTACACGGTTTAAATCATTGATTCGAGCCGGAGGAGGTTATATCCAGCGACCATGTATCAAATACCTTTTGATTAATTAATTACGTATTATTTCTCTCATTTCTCTCTGGTCTATTAGAAAGACGCCTTTATATTTTTTGTATATCACTGAAAATTTACAACAATAAATAGCACACAAAGAGGAACTCAGATGTGGTAAATCAGACGTTCTCGCAAGAACATTTGTCACTTTTCTCGTTCACAAAACGCAACTGGTTCCAGATTACCGCAATCACATTAAAACAATTCGAAGACAAAAGTAATTTGATAAACATATGCGAGAAACCTCTTGCTTTTAAATTATGCAGTTAAAATTTTCAATAAATAAGAAATGAAATAGATAGCAGTTTTGGAATAAGAAAAAGTGCGTCAGCAATGGTTTTTTTTTGCTTCGCATGCGTCGTAATGGTTTTTTTTTTTTTTTTAATAAACGTTCCGAGCTCCCAAGTTAAACATATTTCATTGTGTATAATATCTACCGACACACATACTTATTAAGACTAATAAGACTGTTATTTGTTTACAGTCTTCCGCATATGATGCAAGCAGTAAGTAAGCAAATAAACTAACCGCAGGTTAAAATACTGTGGTTACCTACGTAGCTTGCGAATACCGGTCTCATTACGAAAAACTTGATAAGGTGCGCAAGCGCGCGGCGGTGACAAAGTACTTGTACTGTACTTGGTTTTCTCGGCGGCCTCTGGCAGGCGCGTGACAGTTCGACAGAGGCAAGAAAAGAGGAAACAAGAGGAAAGAAGAAGAATCGGGGCGAGAGGAGAGACGAGAGATCATTAGTCAAATGGATACCCGACTTTTTTCCTACATATGTATACATTGTAGCGCACGATAACTCGATGAATCCGATATCGCTCAAAGAAGTAAATGAAGAAACATCAGATGCTGCCTGATCGCGCAATCGTCACAACCGTAAGGTTCGCCTATTTGTACACATTGTTACCGTTGCGCAAAACACGCACAAGACGCTTACGTACGCGAGTTGAAAATGATCAACAAATGACCTGCGGTTGCGTCCCGGTTCCTCATCGCAATGGACGTTGAATTACTTTTGCATGTGACACTTATATTTGGAACACGCGCCGATATTTTTGGCATTGAAAACTACTGTCAGAATGCACATACACTGACTATTATTGTTGGACTATGTTTGCTTAATTTGAATATAACTTTGAATATAAATGACTCTCACCGAACTCTCTTGTTTTCCAGACTCTCAGAGTATATCACAGTTTGTAAACATATAGGAGAACATGATAATATTTAACAATAGATAAAAGATTGCGGAAGTGATATGAGAAAAGTAAGAGAGATAAGGAAAACCAAATGTTCTGACTATATTTTAGTTCTGTGTGACTAAAACTAGTTTTGTATACTCATTAAAGATAAGCTTTTCAACTCTTTATAATTGAAGGTGATATTGTGTTTACAAATGTTATATAACTGTTACATGTAGAAGCAATTATTGAAATTAATAAAATTGATGAGATAAACTTTGCAATTATTGATGGAATTAATAAAATTGATGAGATGAGAACTTTGAAAGCATTAATTGATACAGAAGTGTAGCTTTTTTAGTGATATTTGTGATATTAAATATCTGTGCACAAAAATTAAAGTGTATATTTTTTAAATTTGTATATTCTTTTAACTTTTCTATATTTATCACATGTATCATAAGTATTATTTACTATGTATATGTATATTTTGTTGTTTTTAAAACTTCAGATGGACAGATTACGACTGCTGCCTATGGATTTACCTACAATCACAGTCAGTACTATTGGAAACACTAAAAGCAAAGCATCTTTTGTTCGACGTTTGGCAGTAGGATTTGTAATTCTGGCTGTACTAGGTCTTTTATATGTGCCAGCATACCATTCAGCTCAGAGTCCATTCTTAGGCTTAGGTGAGACTCCATCCCCTGCAGAATCTCCTGGCAGTTCGCATTCATTAGTATCTGTAGGTAAGTATGATTTGACACTTAGTTTGTATAACTTATGAATGTGCCACAAGTAAAGATTAATAAGAACACAGAATATAGAATGTTTTTTTATAATTAAAAGTTAAAAACAGTCTTATATTTTATTATAAATCTGAATGCAGCTCTGAAATCTATTGCTGATATACTTGCCACACATTTGTACATACGAAAGTTGTGTTGATATTTTATTAACTATGTGAATAACTGATTTGCAGCACAATTACCCGGATGGTCGTACAATACATCGAGAGATCTCTGCGTTTACATTCATCCGGGAAATACCACGTCAATTCTCAGTCCTACTGGCATCTGTTCACTACCGCCGTATTTGTTAATAATTGTATGTTCGGCTGTTGCAAATCAGGAGGCCCGCATCGCTATTAGAAGCACCTGGGCAAATAAATATAATTTAGATAATTTATATAATTCTACGGTAAAAGTAGCATTTTTGCTAGGACAAAGTGACAACGACACACTTAACGTAAGTATTCGCATTTTGTCTTTGTACAAAATTTTATATTTCTCTAGACATTTCTTTGTTTATTGCGTTCTCTTTTATTCAGAATTTAATTGTTGAAGAAAGTTCCCAGTACAATGATATTGTGCAAGAACGCTTCTTAGACACATATAACAATTTAACGTTGAAGTCAGTTATGATGTTAAAATGGGTGATGTCAAATTGCGATCAGACTAAATACCTCATGAAAACGGACGATGACATGTTCGTCAATATTCCGTTGCTCCTGCAAACGTTGCATTCAAAGCCAAAAGCAGAGACTCTCTTGGGATCTCTCATTTGCAATGCTAGACCAATATTAGACCCGAAAAACAAGTGGTAAATTAGTCTTTATTAGTCTGTATTAATTATGTCTGTGTATCAAAGCGTAAAAAATAACAAAAATAATTTTAATCACACAGGTATATGCCAAAGTATATGTACTCAGAAAAAACATATCCAAATTATCTATCTGGCACAGGATATGTTATGAGCATGGGTGCAGCGTCCAAGTTATATCAAGCCGCGTTAGTAACACCGCTGTTACACTTGGAGGACGTTTATATCACGGGTTTGTGCGCAAAACGCGCAAAAGTTCGACCCGTAAATCATCCTGGATTTGGTTATGGACCTCGCAAAATGGATCCATGCGTGCTTAGAAACGCCATTACTACGCACAAAGTTAACGCATCTAATATGTATGTGATTTGGATAAAAGTAAACAACGCGAGTGTCATCTGCAATAATCGTACTCGCGTCGACAGGAAGCCGATTACTCTGAGCAGAAGTAGCAGAAATGCCGGCTATTACGTTTTTAAAAAAAAAACTATAAATAGGTGCGTTTAGAAATAATATATGTTCCTAATTTTATATGTATACATATATATAAATTATATATATATAATTAATTTTATATATATGTATATATATAAATTGTGTATACTTATGCCACTAGTTTTCATCAAGTTTCTGTGTTGAGATAAATTGAATCGTAACAAATGAACATAACAACAATAATCGAAAATGAATAGGAAATTATTTTATTAAGTTTTCTATTCATTGATCGAAAATTTATTATGTTGAATAATCGAAATAACTTTCATTGCTCTCCATCATCTCATCTCATTTGTCGAACAGCTTTTGTTTTAAACGTGAAACATTTATTCTCGAATTTTGACAAGCGATATATACGATGATATGAAATATCATCTGAGAATTTTTTCTATTTTCTATTTTACCAGGCTGTGTGCGATTTCCATTGTTAGTTTATGGATAATAAGCCTTTAACTCATGACTGATGTAAATCAACAATCAAAGACAGCGGCGTAAATGTTTTTCACACATGAAGTTGCAACATAATGCCTCAATATATATTTAAGTTATCCTGAACCAAAGAGGCATAAAGCGGATTAGATAGAGCGGAAAGCTTGCGTGTATATTTTATAATGCCAAGTTGATCAAAAGCCAAATTAATTAGATCAAAGCTTTGAAAATCGCAAATAAAGCTGATCGCATTAGTCAAAACTACACAAATTTTCAAGATAAAAAAACACGCTTGTGTTTACGAAGTCTTCCACTCTTTCTTTAATCTCTTTTGATCTTAATAATAAGTTGCACCTTCATTGTTAAGATAATATTGAAACATTATGGTGCACCTTCATCTATAAAGATCTTTACACGGCCCTGTCCTGCGTTCAAGATAAGTATTATGCAACTATTCAAAATTAATTCCGAATAGTTTCATAATAGCTATTTAGTTCCATTAATTTTACTTACATGAAGTTGTTTCACTTTTCTTGTTAAGATTGTTATTAGCGCAACTTCATATAAGTAAGTAGTAATGGAACCTAGTGTGTATGTGAACGTCCGTCGGAGTTAGCAATTTCCATTTTCTTGCGAATTAATAATAATTTTACGCATAGTTTAGAGAAGAGATGTCACATATTTGCACTTTTGTCTGATTTCCGAGAGAATTATGTCTACTCGCTCTTTTTCATTGCCTCTAATCGCATGTGCAAAATAAAAACGCAGGAGTTAGCTACAGGAGTCTAGAACTCCTTTTTTCTAATTCTCTTTTTGTGAACTAGAACTACATTTTCTTTTCTAAATCACTACTCCTGGGTTGTTCCCTCTCTACTTTGTATAAGATTGTCACAATGTTCTTCTCTTGGAACGAATTGGAACGCTTAGGAAGGATCTAGCGGCCAGGAGCTTTAAGCATAGCCATTCATTCTATTTATCTAAATATGGCGAGTTCTGATCTATCGTCGGAAACTAATAATCATAGTTATATTAAGTTTATCTTAAGATTGCACAGACCTTTTCATCGATTACAAAGTATCTGAAGATAAACTGAAAGCAATCTTACATATAAGATTCGACTGTAAATATTAGTTTTTCGAGTTTTTTTGAATCTCTTTTTTGAATCTCTTTTGTTTCTCCATAATGAAACAGAGTTTTTTCAGTGCTAAGAATTTCCTCTCTCTATTGGCACAAATGTGATACCTTTCGGAAATCCGCTAAAAAGGCATATATTTTACATCTCTTTAGCATATGAATTGAAACCAGTTTTTTTTCGCTATATTCCCATATCTAGATAGAGATGATGAGATTGATTTGCTTACTTGTTAAAAGCAATATCAAAATCTCTCACTTATCTAGACATGGAGAAGTCATTTTGAAATTACACTGGTTTCAATACTTATAATGTAGCAAAGACAAGATATTTACATTGATTATTGTCTAAAGCCTTGCGGCTTGTTTTTCTTTCAAGCTAGAGTGCATGCAAGCATATTTCTAAATTTGTTGATGTCCTCGATTTATGATATGATAATACTGTTTTATCATGTCAATTAGTGAATTCCACTTTGATAAGTTTCCCAAAGTAAGTGTTTACTTTGAGCATTTGCTTAAAGTTTCTATAATTTTGTTCTTATATTTTGCTGTCTTATTATATGTGTCTAAACATATCTTCCAAACATAGCTGATATATGTTTTCACATATATCAGCTATGTATAATCAAATTTGCTCGCATGCGACTTCACAAGAAAGAAAAAAACATTTATGTGCCGCAGGTTTAAACCGATATTAGTGCAATTGGCACAAAGTATTTGCCATGAAGAGCATTTGTGAAAGAATGAAGACAGATCAAAGGTTTTGTATGATATTTTTCTATTTAAACCGAAGTAGAGTATTTAAGGGGATACGCTGTCAATTAGATCTTACATTATTTACACATTCAATTGTTTCTGCCTCTTTGCATAATATATAAGAGACAGGTTCTTCCCTATCTTAATAACACAAATGATCTGTGTATACGACTATATACATATATATACATATATCTATTAATCTCAATATTTCAAAATCTTTCCTATCACATATACTCATATATGTTTTTTGAACATGTAAAACACATGTACGACGATCAGTATTACGATCATTTTGTACACATAAAAATGAAACTATCTTTCAATATCTATAATAATTAAAATTAATTTTTTAAAATTTATTTTTAAATTACTAACAATTTTATATAGATAAACTCTCGTCTTGCATTTGAATTAATCTCATATGTTATATATGTTTCAGCAAATACATTGTGATTACTCTTAAGGTAAACTAATTCCATTACTAATTGGTTTTTTATATTTTTTATAGACTTTTGACTTTAGTCCAATGAGTTTGCAAGAACGTACGTATCTGTGCGCTTTTTTTATTATGTATATTTTCAAACACATAATAAAAAAAACTTTCCTTGAAAATGTTTATTCAAAATTTAGTTAGTGTAATTAATGGTTTGTGTAATTAATTCTTTGTCTGTTATTGATATCTAAGATCTAAAAAAATTTTCACACACACGGAGTATATGCCAATAAGAGGTTACTAAATAAAGAATTGTAAGTTTACATTTAGACACTAGATGTTACAAAAGATATTAAAAACTAAGGGAGATGTAAATTGGTTTTTTTCTCTAAGAACATCTGACAATTCTATATAGTCGAGTTTGAACTATATTGCAATACTCTTTGCGTTTTAGAATATAAGTTTCTTTTTGATCGAAATTTCATACGACTATTTTACATATTGTGTTGTGTAAAGAGTATGTATGTAACATATTTTTGTATATTTGTAACTTGTGAAAATCAATTCTAAACAAGTTTTCAGTATCTATACTATAAATATAAAAAAAAGATATTAATATTGTTTATAATGTACATGATAAAAACTTGTTTATTGTTAAAGTCATTCATCTTGAAAAACACTATATAGTATATATAATAAACTAAAGCGATAGAAAAAGATTTAAGTAGTCATATTATAAAGCTTCTGAATATTCATTTTAATCACATAGAATTATGATTTCAGAAGCAAGAAATTGTAAAAAAGTTTTACAATCGTACAAAATTTTTGCCTCATAACACAATTGATGAAGATTTTTATTAAATATATTTATTAAAACTATTTTAAATATATTTATTAAAACTAGTAAATCGTAAAAAAGTAGTTTGATGGATTTTATCATTTTAAATGTGGTGAGAACATGCAAAAAAGAATTTATTTCGATGTAAGTTGCAGTAAAATAAGAAACATTTGTAATTTCTCACTTCTGAAATTATAATTCAATTAGAAAGAATACTCAAGAACCTTAAGAGCTTGACAGTATAGCCTAATATTTGCTAGACTCTTTACTACGAAAAATATTTAATAAGATCTTATTATAATGTAACATTTCAAATAGAATCTCAAGTTTGTAATACATAGCGTATCATTTTTAACACATTAGGATAATTGGAAAATTGGAACAGTACGAAAAGAAGTTTGTGTATAAATTTATATTCATCAAATATTGTACAACGCTTCGAAGTCAACATTCCATTCTGACGATGTTTGTAACTTAGCAGCGAGGCGAACTATCGAGTAAAATTATTCTACGGAATACCTAGAGTGGCCTTAGAAACTTTTTACTTAGGTTGATCTGATATAAAAAAAGACTTGTTATTAAAATCATCTTACATCAGCATAATATATCCAGTGCTAAACATCTAAACGAGTAAAAATAGATATACGTTTGACAAAATATACCATGCAAAAATTATATGATGTGTATTACCACTTTGTGTGACTTCTGTTATTTTTCTCATTTAAAGATAAAACACACTTTACAAAGAAGATAAAAACAGCACATTTGTTCTTGCGACGTGTATAAATTCTGATTGTACATCATACACAAAGTAAACTGTAGACTTAGATTATGTAACATAGGTCTTAGATTGCAAATTTTATATGATGCAGTTGTAGTAGCACGCTATGATTTATATTGCTACAAAAGCGTGACTAAAATCGTGCGTTCTTACACAGAAATGTTGAGTTGTATGTTTTCGTCTAAGCACATGACAGGAATTGCATATGTGTAAGACATTATATAAGCAATGTTATGTTACATTTTGAATAAAGAACGAACTGATGCGAAGATATTGCAAAGATATATTATTAAAACCTTGATAAAAATACCATTATAAATATAAATATAAAAAATACATTAGTATAAAAATTACATAAATCTTGTATAAATTGTATAAAAACTACATAAATATGTACATACTAATGTACGTATAGTGCGTACATGTACGTACAACGCAGTAAATGTTCGCTATACAAAAATAATTAGAGAAAAATTCTCTTGCATGATACCAAGTATATAAGACAAGTTGATAATCTAATTATCTATTAAATATTTACATTTGTATTTTTTGACTGTATAAATGCTATTTCGATGTCTCTTGAAGTTTGAGTGAACAATTTCTCGACTTTAGATACACATGATTTTAGCTCTTAAATAAATTACATTTTGTTTTACAAGCACTTTCAATATTATGACTTGATTATTATACGAGCTTTTGACATAGTGTTTTCAGTTTGTACAATTATGAAGAAAGAAAATACTAATTTTCACATATTACGTCTAAAAAAAAGTACGAAAATGAAAACTGTGTTCAATGCCAAAATTTTTAGAGATAATTTATACAGTTCCAGAGAATTTTTTCTAATATTTTTAAGTATGATTAAAGTTTTTAAAAAACTTCAAAATGTTTCCTACTCCAAGTGGTATCTTTTATGAAATAACTCAATTTTGTGAAATGTTTTTTTACATATATATATCCGAGGTATGCATGTAATTTCATACATTTCATCATTAGTCGAGTCATGTATATATTAATATGTATGTATATTAATATTTACATGTATATATGTATATATAAAGACACTTGTGCGTATTAAACTGTACGATAATTTTGAATATGTTTTGTTTTCAATGTAGCACTTATATCATTTACAAGATTACATGCAGTTAAATGACTTATTAATGCATTTACATTATCCGAATTAATCTTTTTGTTTGTTTTTACATCTTCATTTCTTATTTTGAGCTCACAAATGTAACCAGTAAGCATCGCTATTTCCATCACGTTGTCTTTTTTTTTAACTTGCAACTCCATTATTATTGATTCACATTCTTCTATTTGTAATGTCAACTTATGATAATATTCTTTTATCGTATCAATTACTGAGTCCCACTTCGATAAGTTCCCATGTTTAATTTGTGCTTGAAAGTGACATATTTTAGTTCTTTCGTCTTGCAGTATCTGATTATATCTGTCTACACATAAACGAATATGCGTGAAAACATAATCGTTTTCACGCATATCAGCTATATATGAATTAAGTTCTCTTGTGCAATTTTTGAAAACAAGCCGAATAATAATTAATATATAATGTAAGTCTTGATAATCGCTTTGTTTTATTAACTTTTCGATTTTTTTACTTAATATTGTCAGCGAACTATGTACTTTCAATACACAATTAAACTCAAAACTAGCTTTGCATAACTCGATATATATACTTTGATATTTGCTGATAAATATCTTATCTTCTTCTTTATTTGAACAATTTAATATTGATGAAAACAACATATTTTTAAATATCTTTGTTCTTGTTCTTTTTCCTCTTCTTGTCCTTCTCTTTTTATTCACAGTTTTATGTATTGTGATGCTGTTTTCTCCTGTATTTAATTTAAACTTCTTAAGTTTTTCTGTTAAATTTTTCACACATTCTTCACATTCATCTTTTTTTCTTGAAGTTTTTGTCTTTTTATTTAATATAAAGTTGTTTACTTGATTGCGCTCATGTGATTGATTAATGGATGCATAACTGGAATCTTTTAAAACATTTGGAAGATCAGAATTATTACAGGATTTAAACATAGCTTGTATGTTTTTGTATTTTTCCGAAAAATCGTTTGCATTGCATTTTTCCCAAGATGATAAAAAAAAGACTTGTCTTTCGAATTCAATTCTAACATCTTCAATGCTAAGCTTTCTTCTTTCTTGCAATAAGGAATTTTTATTTATCTCCTGTTTAAGTAGAACGTTTATTTTTAGAAAGATTTTTTCATCTTTTTCTTTCAATTCTTCTACGAAGGAAGGCGCTATAACATTAAGAAAAAAGAATATTAATTGTTTAAATTATATATATAGTATAGTATAGTAACTCTCTATAATAAATATTCTTATAATAATAATATATAGTTATAATATATAGTTCTTTGTGTTTCAATTTTCATCAACAATTTCTGTACTACACTATGTCGAATTTACAATAAACAATGGGTGCTTTCCAGCTATGTACATAGATGACACTGTGTAACACAGTATCTATTAGTGGGAGTGAGACACACTGATATGCTCTTTCTCACACAAATGGACACTTACACAGTGTTGCCTGTGTATGTAATTGAAAAGCACCCAGTAACGCATGGCCTTGCTCTTCAGAAAGAGAAAACAACTAAACGTTACAAAACTAAAAATATAAAAATCTCTTACTTTCAATCCACGTGTAACAATTTTCCACATTATCACCCATATTTAATGATTAGGCTAGGCTGGTAATAATTTCCTTAGTTTTTCTCTTTTTCTTCTCACTTTAATGTATCTTCAGCTATATTTAGAACAATTCCAAGTATTTCGCACACAACATAGGTATTTGGTCAACCTTTAAAAAGAGAAAACAAAAGTAAAATTTAAAAATCAATTCACTACCATTAAAATATGCTCTTTTCATTATGTGAAACCACAATCACAAAAGATTTTAATCAAGTTTTTTATTTTTAATATATATTAATTGTTAAAATAAATCTATCAAAATGTAAACAGCAATATATTATGTGTATTATATGTTTATTTAACTTTTGAACGTCTACAATTGCTCTCATTCTTATTTTTGTAACCTCTATTCTTTTACTTAGGGTACCCTACTTAGGATTACTACCTTTACGACTTTTACAGAATTTTGTGATTGTAAAGATACAAGATAAAATATTCTTATGAATTTTGGTTTGACTTGATCTTACAAACATACATGATCTATTGTTTTAATTATTTTATCTATTTTACCTTTGAAAAATGTATATTACAACATGTGACCCAACGCTTCGGTTTGCGGTGGAAAGAGTAAATAAAAGAAACGGTGGAATAAGAAACGGTTAAAATTCAAAATGGTAGGTAGGTATGTATGTCACCCATTTTGAATTTTCTTTATTATATTATCTTTAACGTGATTGGCTCAGTGGTCTCGCGGTCTTTTTATTCTTTATCCTTTTTTTTATTACATTATTTCTAATCATCATGAGTAGATAGGGTAATGTTTTCAAACTTACAGATGAGGGTTACTGCACAGAGAAGTTTTTTATTCCCGTATGCAACTTTCCACCACACATGACAAAGACACGCGTCAGAAAGCCTATGTTCAGTACATACGTTCTAAAAGTTACAATTCGGATGAGCTTTGGCTTATACTAGTCAAAACCGTTGATTCTCAAAAGATATTGTATACAATATTTCATAAAATGTCTCTAGAAATTTATTATTATTCTGTAAGTACCTGGAGATCGATCATGTCACGTGAATTCATAATCTAAATGCACGTAAAACTTTTCATTTTTCGCCTGTCCGCACTAGGGGAAAAGTTACATGATCGACCTCCTGATCTGCACGTTCTGCAGCGACTGCAACAGCTCAACTGATATGACACAAAACACGTGACAGTCGTCGAAAACACGAAGACAAGAAGGTGTATCAATGCGCAATCATACATCTTGTCTTCTTATATTGTGGCTGTGACCACAAAAGATCACAGCCTTTGTTTATGACCTTGACCACCAAGCTATACACAACTGTGATTCACTGCAAGGAATGGGAATAAAGTTTACTCACAACATTGGCTACAATTGTTGAATCAATCGGCGATAAAATCAGTTAAAAGCCACTCTCGTTTGCAAAATGTTAAGAGCAATTTTTGTACTATTCTTTCTTTTAGCATCGATTCAGATTGCTGCACACGTTTTGAGTATATAATCAGTTTTATATACTACTAGCTTATTTAGAAAAATTAATTTACTTGACAAAAGAAAGCAAATTAGCTTTCTCCGTTTTTACGTACAGGCGTTTTATTGCACAGAGAATCACTTTTTTCCCGACTATCTGTCCTGCCGCTTCTTAGATATATTTATATTTTACAGATTTATCGTCTGATCACTTTGCAACACATACTTTTGTCTATGATAACGTAGAATACATTTTCTGTGGATATAGCGTAACTTGGAACGAAGCTCGCGTGATTTGTTTGAATTACGAAGCCGATCTCGCGACAGTGGATATCGATCAAAAAGCGCAAGTTATAACTAACGCTATCGTCGACAATGATTTGCGTGAGTATCGAAATTTGTATCTTGAGATTTTAGTTAACACACTCTGTGAAATTGCTTTACTCGGCCGAAACTTTAATCAGTGTAAAAACGATGTAATATCAGCATTTTCCGATAATCTGTGGATCGGAGCGCGGGAGCACTCGATCAATTCCTGGTTCTGGACCTCGAACGGGAAGAAAGTAATTCCAAACAGCATGCTATTTCGAAATCGCAGTTTACGCTATCCAAATTCTTCCAACGAGGACTTACAATGCTTAAGCATTGGAAGAATGCGTCACGACACACCTGTTGTTGTTCCATTGAGATGCACCCAACGGAGATCTTTTGTTTGCGAAAGAGATGGTAATTGAATTTCTAATATTATTTTCTTACAGTATTTTTGCCATTTTTATTCTCCAAGGATAGGGTTGAGTGAGGAGAGACTTTGCGGTAGAATAACTGCATCTAGAAACAGAAGTAGCAGTTACTCACTAAGCGGCTAGGTAGCAAATGTGATTGATTCTTTAAATATCTATTCCAATCCAATAAGTTACTACTTAACCGCGATTGTGCTTTTGGACGCAGTCAATCAATTTCTTCTCTTAACACACAGAAACAAAAAGATCCAACAGTGAGGAAATTAGAATAATGATGGGTTCTATTCGCTCGAAGGACGAGGAAGAATTTATCTTATTTTCCGCAAGATCTACTTGGACAGAAGCTGTAGTTCATTGTCGAAAGAACAATTTACAGATAGCTGAGGTTACAACATTATCTCAAGCCCAATCGGTGGCAGTTCTCATGTTAAAAGCTCGGCCTGGTATTTTTTTATTTTGTTAACCATCTTTTTACATGGAGCAATGGATATCTAAAACAACATGGGGTGCGGTCAAA
>QVNV01015597.1:0-12382 GCA_014825455.1 Pseudomyrmex pallidus | reverse complement strand
CTTGTAAAATCCACTGCACTGCCTCTTTGTGCTGTGATTGTCAGATCCGTAATCGCTAAATCTGCTTCCTCCAAAATCAAATAAAAAAAAGATTATTTGGTTTATATAAATAGCTATTTCTATAACAAAATTGTCGAATTTGAGTCGTTGTCTATATAAAAATAAATAAAATTTTAAGAGTTTTTCGAAATTATATTAAACTTAATATTATTTAGTAACACGTTAATTCTTTATTAGCGCTGCCGGATTTTAATAAACAAAATACTTTTACATGGTACTATTACATGGTACCGACGATATATATATCAGAAAATATATAGGGGTGCCATGAAGAGGCACCTGCTTTACCGATATACAAGAACGATTTGACGGTAATTTTACGTCGTGAGCACGATGCAAGGTAGCAGCACTACTCGCGAAACAAAGCTAGATTGCAAGTTCATTGTGCTAACATTTATTTTAATGTAAAATAAACAAAACGCAAGAAAAATGCCTCAGCTGCACTTACACCAGCTATTATTTTTCCAAGCATGCCGTTCCACTGACCGGTTGTTTGATTAAGATCTCCGTAAACGTTGTCTGTCTGAACTTCAAAAGTATAATTAAATCCCAATATCTTGCTCATCTCGTGAATTATATCAATGGCAAAACCTTCATATCGAGCATTTCCAGTCATTATCGAGGATGATTCTGTGAGCATTCCATATGGGTCTGTCTAAAATTGAGAGGTCACAGTTTTTTATTTTATTTTTATGATAACTTACATTTTACTAAGTAACGAAAAAATATTCAATCTATGAATAACATGTTCTTAGATTATTTATTAATTAACTAAATTACGTAAATATTTTAATATGATGCTTGTATGGTTATATCTGGAACATACTAACGATATTAGAACAATGAAATGTTTGTTGCTTAAGTTCTTCTCAACACTTTTCAATGTACGAAATCTATTTTTCAATGTCCATTCGATACCATTATCGGTTTCCCACATTCCGATTTTTTCCAACCCTTGCTTTCCTAGAGTTAAAATATCCATTTGAAATTCAGTTCGAAATCCAGCTGTATCGAATTTTATCATGCCGCTCAATCCATATATTTGTTCCTAAAAATAAATAATATACTGAGTAGTAACCGCTCAACGAAGAGTTTGTATGTTTTATTGTCCACGTGTCACCGTAAAGTTGTCCCATTAAAGTTGTGCACAAATCGGAGATAATTTAAACGTAAATATGTACCCAAGTACATTGATGCAAATAAACGCACGTACATTTCGTATATAATTACTCAAACTGTAGCCGTGTTCCCAAGATTCCGTACGGTTGCAAAACAGTTTCTTAAGGTTTCCCTTGACGCTGTCGCGCAACCGCGCATAACCGCTTGCAAAAAGTTGCACTGCGTCATAAGCAAGCGCCGCTTCCGTCTTTAAATGAGAACCATTTGCCAACTTCCAATTAAGAGACTTCAAGATATGTCGAACGATCGGACTTTCCGGATCGACTAATCGTACACCAGTTATATCTACTCCTGAATATTTATACGGTTCTAAATCTAGAGTCTGTAGATCCTAAATATATTATACAAATATGTATATACAAATGTAATAGAGTAAATCAAATCAATTAAATTTAGAACAGATTCTGCACACTAGAAATATATAGATAATATATTTTTATTGTAAAATATGTTTTTGTAATTAAAAAAATGTTAGAAATTGTATTAGGAAGTGCAATCTTACCAAAGAAGCAACGATTACTTTATGTTTTTCTGACATTAATCCGACTTGTAGCGCTTGTTCCAGAACAGAAGCAAGATTATCGTATGAACAATCGATTATGATATTTCTGTATCCGTAGTGCCTGACTTCTTTCATGGCATGCCTATAACTCCGTCTTTTAATTTCTGGATCATTCGTATCTTTAGCGAAAGTTTCTGCATGTTAAAGTGCGCGAGTGACGTTTATTTTATGCCAAGAGAGACCGTTGTGTTATAAATTATCGTGACCTTTTTCGACATTTACGACAGAACTAAATAAACGGCACGGATGTATAATAACTTTATTTGACAAACGTCGCTCGTGCACGCAAACTCATTCGAAGTACGACCTATTTATATGATTCGTGCGTGCATACCTAAAATTCGGTCCACTACCTAAATGGAACACCATCGCGGAAATGGTAGTCACATTTGGTAACTTGAGCAGGCGACTCATGCGAATTAAAGCGTCAGTGTTATCATATAATATTGCGTATTCTTCCCATTTATACTCTTGTATTAAATCATGAAAGACCTGCAAATCAATTGCAAAAATCAATCAGACTTAAAATTCCGCTCAGAGCTTTTTAAAATTAGCAAAAATTTCGACCAAGTAGATTAATTGCGTGACTCGAATTATTGACCGCATTGTAAGTCAACAATTGTTTCAAGTTAAGAAATATAAATAAGTACCGTGGAAAGCGCCTCGGGATATGGATATAGATTTATAATTCCACGTTTTGGTTCGGAATCCCATCTGGCAGCGATATAAGGTATGTCCAAAGTATCGCACATACTTTGGACGTGGATTGCTGTCGATTTGTTTTGCGGACCGAATATCCCAGCTACTCCGTTTTTAACTAATTCGCACGCTGCACGCAACGTACAAAATTTTACTACATATAGTCTTGCAACGTGTTTCGCACATTAATTGCGATAGCAAAATTATGATGAATCGTTGAACGTATCTTACTTGTTAGTAAACTGTATATACATACTTATCTGCGAGACTTGGAAAGAATTCTTGCTGATTTTCTCGCTTCTAGGAATCAGCAATACGCTCATTGCGTGCTTGGAGCCGGTGATATTTCTGTTCACCGCTTTTATAGATATCTCAAATGCTTGTTGTATCATTTCATCGCTATCGAACAGACCTCCTACGATTGTTCAATTTTATTCATCTTGAATGGGTTATCGATATTTCACTGTTATATAATATTTGATCTTTTGCGAAATGCAAGACGGGCTTACCGATAGGAATTCTTCTCGGAAATCCCAGAATATTAGGCATAAATGCAACAGTGACGTACAGGAACAGCATTTCGCAGTTAATCTCTAATTAAGAAATAGTTTTAATAGTAAATGCAACTAGCAAATAGTATTTTGCATTGAACAAACCTAGGTTGTTTATCTTTTTAAAAATAAACAGTAAAATTTAAGTTATTGCTTGCTTGTGTATATGTGTGTATTTGTTGTTATTGCATCAGTGCTATTGCCTTGCATCTTAAACGAGGCAGCATACGCGCGCACACACACATAGCCAGCACGTGATATATTTAGACTTCGCGGCTCATGGTACCAATGCACTCTAAAACAGCTTCTCTTAGTCTATTTGCTGTGAAATCAACTGTCGAATAGTTCACTGACAGTTTCTGAGAGCTGTCAATGTAGCATATAAATTTGTTTTTGAGTAAATTTTCTGAAATTTATCAAGAGAAAATACAAGAAAGTAAATATATTTAAATATTATTTTTTAAGTAATTTTGAATTTTTAAAAAAGTTTTTTTTTATTGGCAATATAAAAACATAACTTTTTTTCATAAATACACATTATATTTGTAGGATTTTAAAAAATAATAGTTTGTAATAAATTTTTTATTTCTCAAATTAAAATTTCTTTTATCTTATTGTAAAATCTACATTTCGAGAAAAGATAATATTTGATTGCGTACTCGGAAAAGTGTTTTAAACTTTGTTTTTAACAAGCGTTGAACACAAAATATCTCTTCGAATCGTTGGATGTTAAAGTAAAACGCGAATGCCGAATTTTCAAATAAAACTTTTTTTTAATAAGAAAAAGAGAAGAAACTTTTCAGATAATAAGAAAAAATCGGGTTTAAAAATTAAAACATTAATATTTTGGAAATATACGATTACAGTTATCTTTCACCTTTAGCTAAAAAAGCAATACTCGTACTATTATAGTTTATTTACACATCTGTTCACATTGATTGATGGCATGAGATCACTCGCGCGATAAATTAAATTTTATTAAGCAATATTAGAATCACTCGGAAAGAAAATTTCGCGAAGAAAACGTGTTGAAAGCTTAAATAAACCGCGGATCACTAGGCGCTATCAAAGCCAGCAGCTATACTCGTTGACTATTTTGACTACAAGAAGTAGGTTCTTGCGCTGTCCTGCTCTTTTGCGCATGATCATCCGATCGTGCTTATTTCAGGAGAAAGAATAGTTTTCTTATCGCTCCTAATAATCGTGTCGCACGATTGTTTATAGACACTTACTAGCGCGAATCGAAAGTGTTAAAAAAGACAATTATATTATAAGCGATAATTTATGTTCTATTGCTATCTTTTAGATTATAATACGAAACATTTGATATATTATACTAATATGTAAATTGTGTACGCGAATTTAATTCTGACAGCTTTTGACAATTGACGCGGTAAGGAAAATGATGGTAGAAAATAAAACGAATAAAATATATTTAAAATACTTTTATTTTGCTTCAAAATTATATATTATATAAGTTTTAAGTTATATAAATTTTTACAATTTTTTTATTCAATACGAATATTTTATTAAGCTGCGTGTTAGTTTGAAAATTTATTTGACACAAGTATGAACAACAAGGTAATAAATCGGTACGATAACATCATCGTTGTTATTCAAAACTCGTTCGAACGTTATGTGTCTTCGGTTGGTGACGTTGTTATTACTGTCGGCACAAAACCGTATGGGGGAGTACACCCTCTCGTACTGTCACTTTTGCTAGATAATCCATTTCTTCTTCGTACTGGCTTTGAGCCACTACACTTTGTGATGAATTTCAGTTCGTCTATTAATTCTTCTTTAAATGACACCTAAAAAAAATTACAATTAAACAGTTAATACTTGATTATACATATATATATATATATATGTATATATAGAAATACACATATAAATGCTATTGCATAAGAAGAATTAGCGATAATATAAATAAAAACAGTTTGCTTACGTTTTCTCGAATCGACGTGTGGGCCACATCCCAAAGTAACTCAATTACGGTATATACGGTGGACAGAGCAACGCCTACCATTAGCACTAAAAATACGCCGCCAACATTATCAAGATTTAATTCGGCTGCTGAACTACCTCCACCATTTTCCTGTACAGTGAGATTAAATAAATTTTAACGTAACGTGATATTTGTTGTATATATACAATTTGCATTTTATAAAAAAATAACATATTTTGCTTACTCGGCACTTTCCACCTCCGCGTTTTTCTGTCCACCATTTCTTCTTTAATTCTGTAATCAATCCCGCCTCTGATAGCTTCAGGATTGCACTGTTCAAATTGTGTCTGTACGGCGAATCTACAAATAAACAGATTCTTTTTATATAATAATGCAAAATATTGTTTTTATAAAATAATATTTCTAATACAGTTGATTTTTGATGATATAGCTCACGTTTTTTCACAGCAATTCCGTAGCCTTTTTCGTCAAGAAGTCCGCCTATTTGAGTTACATTGCATTCGCGTTCCATTATGTATCTTTATAAAAAAACAAATACTTATAAATGTAATAATAATAACTATAAAAAAGCAATACGTGCACGCATTACGTAATATGTACTCGATTGAACTGGATTCCATTAGAAAAGCGTAATCTTCTTGTTTTACTTTCTCCACGGCAATTACATTGTCTTCCGGTAATACATCCTTCGCATTTGCCATCATGTATTCGTACATCTCTTTGTACGTAGTGTAGTTGCTTTCCTTGGGAGGCGCAAAATTCTTTCAAAAAACTGAGTTAGAATGTAGCTCTCATACTTATTGTGTATATTTTCTAATAAGAAGCATCTATGCAGATTAGGAAGCGAATTTTCATAAATATGTCTCTGCATTTCGAGTGATGTAATGGAAATATATCAGAGAGATATTGCGAAAATATATGGAAAAATTGCCATTTCTAAAAACTAGTTTGTTATTTATGAGCAAGTTGTAATTATAATAATATGCAGGGGATTAAAAAACTCAGAGTGCAACTTCAAGTTCACCAAAGTGTTAGCAGACGTCAGAATAATGAACGTAATTGTTTTACTAATATACTAGTTTGCTATTTGAATTTATTAAGTAACTATAGACTATTTAACTAATTATGTGTCGTGCGGAATTAATTGCAGAGAGTGTCTCATGTGTCAAAAAAAAAAAAAAAAAAAAAAAAAAAAACTGACTGTGTGTTCTAAAACTTGCAATTATGCTGGGAATAGGAATTTTAAAAATTGTAAGCAGAACAAAAAGTAAGTAAAAGAAAACAAAATGACAATATCATATATATAATCGTGAAAACTATGCTAATGTACTTGTGTGGGATTACTCAAAGTTTATTTTACATCTGAAAATACATATTCGTATATTGCTATAAGAATAGCAAATATTATGTGAATATCCTGAAAAATCTACCATTACATACGCATTTTTGTTTATTACAGATGATTTTTCTATTAGAGATGTACATAGAGAATTGTTTTATCAATAATCGTAAAGTTTTAAATTTAATTAAAAAAGTGAAAAAATTAACATAAAAATATATCTAAAACTTTTCTATTAAAATTTTAAAAGTAAAACATTTATTAAGTAATAACTTAATAGTTATAAAAAATCGGCCCTATACATTTCTTAGTTTAATAGTTATAATTTTTTTTGCAGCAAAATTATATTTTAACAAAAAAAAAAGCAAAAAAACAAACGATAGCTTACTTTAAAGAAATTGAGCGTCGCTCCTTTTAGTTTTGCGCCATACTTGATCGTTTTTTTCCTTGCTAAACCCTCTACGTCGTCAAATGGCATAGTTACCGTTTCAACAGTCAAAAAAGCTGCCAAATTGGCTGTATAACTGCTAACCATAATGAGACAGAAGAACCACCAGCTGCCTGCCATCATTCTGGTTGAGATACCTCTATAAAAATTCAAGTTTGAAGTTTAGATAAAAATTCTTTTCTCATAAATTTATTTGCAAGAAAATTTGCAAAAGTTTTTTGTTTCTTAAAGTGAGAGAAACATTTCTTACATGGGCGCTATTTCACTGCCTTGTTGCATGATGCTACCTATCGCGAACCAAAAAGCGTTCTTCATAGTGAACTGGTTCTCAAGCGTTTCAGCATCTTCGATGCAAGGATAAGGATTGTTCCATTCTTCGGGACACAATCTACCGATAATGAAAAGCAGTATCGAAACTATAATATACGCGCCGATCAAGTAGAACCACACCTCATTCGAAAATGGACTGAGAAAAGAAAATAAACTTGGAGCCGCCTTCGTCGGTTTTCGATAAAGAATACTTATTCCTGCAAATTTACATACATATAAGTTTGTGTATAGAGTAAAAAAAAGTAGAAAAAATAAATAGTAAACAGTAACGACTCTTTCAAATTGATTTACTCATTAATTAGAAAGAAAATAATGTTTATTTTTTGTTTAAAAAAAGAATTGGCTGTAAAAGTCTTATTATATAGTAAATATTAAATTATAACATTAAACTTTAATTAAACTCAACTTAACTAAATTCATAAAAGGCATAGTAAAGTCAACAGCTTCCTCTCTTTTTGATGTTATTGTCAAGTCTGTTATAGCCAGATCTGCTTCCTGAAACAAAATTGGTTTTTCGATATTATGATATACTTTACTCGTTTTGTTAGTTTGTTTTAATTGTGGCTACAAAATTTGTTAATATCAACAATACTAACATCAGCCATGATTTTTCCAAGCATACCGGACCATTTTCCAGTTACTTCGTTTTTAGAACCATAATCCGATTCGACTTGAAAAGTATAATTAAAGCCCAGTATTTCGCTACAAAGATGTATAATGTCAATTACGAAACCTTCGTAACGATCATTTCCAATCAATGACGTCGATGATTCCTTTTCCATGCCATAAGGAGCTGTAAGTGATATCAAAACTATGAACGTTTTGTTTTGCAAGCTCAGTTCGATATCTGTCTTTTTGCTAATCGTGTCCGGCATCCAATCGATACTATCTCCTTTCGTACTATTCCATTCACCGATTTTTCTCAAACCATAATCGGTTAATCGCAAAATATCTAAGCGTATGTTACTGCGAAAGCCATCTCTGTCGAACTTGACGAGACCAGTCAAACCTCTCGTTTCGGCCTAAAGACAAAATTAAATTACTAATATAAAATTTAATTAAATTAATAATATGAAAATGTAAGTTTTTCTTCTGTATAGCAGGAGAACAAACTTTATCGTAATGTTTTACGGAAATTTAAAAAATCTTACCGATCGCATAAAGTTGCTCAAACTGAGTCCGTGTTCCCATCTAACACTACCATCGCACGGCAATTTCTTGATGTCGCCTTTAGTTGCGTCCTTGAGTTGCTTGAAAGCTCTCGCAAACAGTTGCACCGCGTCGTACATGAGAGCTGGTTCAACCCGCAACTGCAAAGCATTTAGGCCCCATTCATTCTTGTGTTTGTCAAAAGTTTGTTGCACTATCGGATCTTCAGGGTCAATCAGGCGCAAGCCGGTGAAGTTGACGCCGGAATATTGATATGGCTCCAAGTCTAAAGTTTGCAGATCCTACCAAGCGTCACATATATCGACACGTTTAATTTTGTCAAACTTTTTTGTCATATTTAAATATTTTTAATGTAAATTTAATTTTTTATTTTTAATTATAAAAGTATGTCTTACCAAAGAAGTCACAATCACTTTGTGCTTATCAGATAATATACCAACTTGTTGTGCTTGTTTGAGAACCTCGGCGAGTATGTCGTACGAACAATCAATAATAATGTTTTCGAGTTCCGATTCTTTAATGGCTTGCATCCCTTGCCTGTAAAGAATTTTACACCAAACTGTACAATTAATCAACAGTTTTCGTGTATAACACTTTCTAAACTCATCGATTTCTCTCGTTCCAATTGTTACATTTTTTTAGTGTAACTTCGCACATAATGTATGAAGTATTATTTTCTTTGAAAATACATGTATGTGTGAAGATGTAGTCTTTTGTGTTTATATTACAATGAATCAAGTCTGATATTTCTGAGGAAAGACTTATGGCAATAGAATCAAAAGATCTTTGAGATAGTTACTGCGAAATTTCAGATGTTCAGTGTACCTATAGTTTGGTCCGTTACCCAAATGATACAACATGGAATTGCCTTGGGCGTTCCATCGTTTTAGGAGAAGATGCAAGCGAATCAGACTGTCGGTGTTCTCGTACAATATTGCGAACGACTTCCATTTGAAGTCCGTCACAAGTTGATCGTATATCTAAAAGTTTTGTCAATGACATTAGAATTGTGAGAACGTTTCTAACAAGAAGAGAATTTAGAGAAATTAATTAAAAATTAACAATTAACAATTCACAACTGATTAACAATTTTAGTTTTTGCGCGAAGCAAAGATAAAATTTTATTTGATGTATTGGAAACTTTAGGTTTACTTACTCGTGACAACGAGCTCACATGCGGGTATAAGTTTAGTCCTAATCCACGTGGATGAGATGAGTGAGATGCAGAATCCTGTCTGACAGAGATGTACGGCACCTCCATTGCTTCGCATACGCTTTGTATATAATCAGCGGTAATTTTTTCCTGAGGTCCGAAAATGCCAACTACTCCAAGATTAATCATTTCACATACTAAAACATTTCGAAAACTTCTTATAACAATATAAAGAACACACACACACACACACACACACATACACACATATATATATATATATATATATATATATATATATATATATAATTTAATAAAATTTGTGTCAAAGTGACATTTATTAAAATGCCTCACCTTTTGATGACGCTTCAAAAGAATCATCTTCAATCTCATTAGTTTCAGGTACTAAAAACACATTCGAAAGTTCCTCATTCTCATACCTCTCCTTGTTTACTGCTCTTATTGACAATTCGAACGTTCTTTGAATACCATCATCTTGATCGAATAGCCCCGCTGTAATTATTGTATATCGATTATTTTTCGCATTTATAGTTTATTCATTAGTCATGTGAGCATTCGTCTTACCTATATGCACTTTTTTTGGGAAACCTAAAGCGTAGGTCAAAAATATCGGCAATAATACCAAAAGACGCTTGGTCACCATCTTATAGTGATCATTCTGTGTACATACAATAAGAAAACTTAAAATACATCGGCTTGCACGGGCAAGTATCTTGACAGGCGCGGGTGTGTATCTAATAAAGTCGGATGTTAACGTCGCGTACGACTTACACACGTACGTACAGCCAAACGGAAAGATCTTGAGCGAGCACTTATCCGGCCGACGTTATATAAACTAACCGGAAGGCAACGTTACCGCCTGAAAGTCGCTCTCGGCGCGCATAAATATTTAGTCCCGTCTAAAATCAATCTTCCAATATTGAATTTAGTTATTTGCTTGATGTTTGTGCTCTTAATAAATCTGCACGCTGCGATTAAACGGTACACATCGCAGGCGACAAATATTACGTTACTTTTCCGTTTGAGTTTATTTTATATCTTGTAGTTGTAAAAATATAAAGTCTCTTTCTTTTCTTCTTTTTCTGCACTCTTACAACGACCGTCGGATTTCCCGTGCGAAGAAAATTAACAAGATTTTAAGCAAGTTGATATATTCGTATTTGATCATATTCGTATATCGTGATCGATACGATATACGAATTTCGATTTTCTTTTTTCGATCATTTTTAGCACGCGCGCGCGCGTGAATCAAAGAATTGTTTCTTATGCACAAGTTGAAAACAATTTTTTTGTCATCCAAACTTTACGTGCAGTAGATTTGTTGTAACAAAACAATATCTTTATACTTAAATTTTATATAAACTTTTGTGAGATATTCAAGCATAGATAAAACAAGAAAATACATTGACTTACAAAAATAAATGTCTTCCTGGGATCGTCTTTTATTAGCTGGAGATGATTAGTGTCTGCGTGCTTCAAGCAGCATTGCGTGCATTCAGAATTCGAAATTCCACGTAGTCTACTGTCGTCGTGCCAAATGCACGCAGTCTGGCGCGTTCTTTTTCATTCATTCATCTAGGTACGCATTCATGTCTATTTATCGGGAGATATTAATTTGCAATAGATATTCCAGAAAATGTCAATTTATAACAGTTGTGTTATATAAAAAACAAAAATGGTGACTTATACAGTAATATGTGCGACTAAAATTTTTGAACGATCTGGCGCATGCAGACATAACATGGAAAACTAACGAAAATCTTAAGAGAGCACATAACGACGTAGATATATTTAGACACCGAGCGTCGCCCGTCGCCACTAGTGCTTGTCGCGTTTGCCGTGTGACATAGATTTCGACGAGATACAATTGGAAGTTTTTTTTTATTTGTAAAAAATTTTTCTTTGATGCGTGTATATATATATAATAGATACGTGTGTAATGTTTTTGCTACACAATCGAAAAAAATTTATTTATTTAAACATTTTAATTTAGTTTTATTGCAATAATTTACATATTGTATTGATAGTGATAGTGCAAATAAAATAATTAAAAAAAGACTATCAGTTTTGCATGATCGTGCGTACTTCACACTCTTTCTTTTTGCTTTTGTCTCTCTCTCTCTCTCTCTCTCTCTCTCTCTCTCTCTGAAAATCGAGAGTGAGAGAAAAATTGATTGATTCATGAAGCTTTATTTTTTAGATTTTAGATGTTCTGGGAAAATTGTTCAGATAAGGAGAAAGAGAGAGAAAAAAACTTCTTCTAAATAATTTTCTTCTAAACTTATTAAAAAAACTCGTTTTACTTGAAACGTTTAACAAGATCAGTCATATTAGCTGAAAAAAGCAGGATAATCTTTTCATTAAAAGCAATAGAACAAAATACAGCGCAAGTTAAATGTGATTTTTATGGCAAAAGAAGCATGTGTCAAGATTTTAAGCAGACACGTGGGTGAATAGAAGACCTTTATTCTAAAAAGATCGCAGAGGACTTGCTAAGATTCGCAAGAGCTTACCTAAAATGTAATGATGCGATTTCACACTACCGAAGACAAAAGACTTTTAAGACGCGTGCTTTACTGAACGAACCTCACACGACACGCGACTCTAAATCTGAACATCACTTCTTACGCGGCTCTTCTTGGCGGCGCATGCTCTAAACTCCCTTCCCAAGTTTTCACGCAATCCGTACTCGCAATGAAAGACGCTAGTGCCGCAGAATATTGTCGATCTATAAAATAGTGTCTAATGTACAACTTGTTTCAAGAGAAAATCAAAATATTTATAGCAGTAGTATTTCAGATTTCTTTATAATAACTGTGCGATATGATATGACGAAAAGTGTCGTGTAAAAAATATAAATATGAAAAAAATTTTGCCTTGTTGGTTTAGATTTTGTGAGTA
>QVNV01015596.1:0-11756 GCA_014825455.1 Pseudomyrmex pallidus | reverse complement strand
AGCTTTGTGAAAAAAATAATCGCGATTAATCGACGTCGTTAATCGACAGCGACTTATCGTTTCTACGATAAAACGCGTGCACTTGTTTTTCGGATCCCGACACAGCCAAAAAAAAATGGGGTATTTCTTCCGTAACAACTGTGTATATTTCACTCCATATCTTTCTCTTTTTATTTAGTTAACATTTTTTTCTTTGTTATCTCTCCGACCTCTTCCGAATATTGTGCATCATTGTGAGCAAGTTTTACTTACTTACTTAATTTCTCGCAATCGAAACAATATAAAAATAATTTTCCATTTATATCTTGAATACGGGCAACGTAAAACAGAATCGGTGAAAGAGAATCGAATTTTCATCTTGCACGATGCGTTTAGCGAACGCGCATTTTTCCACGCGCAATGTGACGTGTGCAAATAGCCGGGCATTCTCGCGCAACATTTGTGTCTGTCCGTAAGAAAATACTTATGCGGACAACGTCGTTTTTCACAAGATCGAGAGAAATGTGCGATCATTACGAGCTCACCAGGTTTAACCATACATCAGGACTCTAGTGGAACTTAAAAACAAAAGAGCCGATATACAAGATGTAGATGTATGTGAATTACTTTTATTCAAATAGAATCATACATTTCGATCCCTTTGGTTGGATCTTCTTCAGTGAACGAGATTGAATAAGTTTAAAACATTAAATCCAAAAATTGATGGCATTGTATAAATCGTCAACTAGTCAAGAAAAATCAACCATAGCTCAGGATTATAAAATCAAACAAATGTGTATGATTCTATTTGAATAAAAATATTTTTTCAAGAAAAATTTGTCAAAAAGGTTTTGTTAACAGCGGAGAAATGCGTCAAACAGACGCATTTGTAATTAAGTAGACACTTGAATGTAGACACTTTTTTTTTATCATTTATATACACGCAGCTCCCTTTTTCGGTCTCCAACTCCGCATCCAAAACACACGCGTGCAGACATAGTACGTTTGAGTTCGGCGCAACGGTCGAGCTTCGCAAGAGCTTCTGGCGGCATTGACACTTTTACGCAGTAGGAAAAATACCGCTTTTTGTTTTTACGTAGTCGCATTATGGCAGTCTCATTCCATTTTCCTTGCCCGACCTCGCATTCCCCGCGTACTTTCAGCCTCCTCCGTTCCCGTACACGGCATTCCCCTTTACGTGCACAACGTCAGATATACGACACCACGACGCGCGATGCGCTGATGTACGGTCGAGCCCTCAGCTCCCATCCGCTCCCGTGTCGCAAGCACGGAAGTTCGAAACAATGTTTCACTCGCGGGTGTTTGAAATCAGGAGTGGATCGCAGAGAGGGCGAAGGGCTCCGGGCACCGCGGTTTGCGGATAATGCCGAGTTGACAGCCGCCTCGGAGTTATTCGCGTAACGATCGCGTCGCGTCCAATTCGCGACGGTCTATCGTGTGGTCTCGACGATGCTCGATAAAAGACAAAACCCATTACATTATCAGTGACAACGGGAGGATCCTTCAACCTTCGCACAAATAAAAAGTTGACGAAGAAATGTAAAAACTAGTTTTCGTGTGTCAAACAGAGATAAGAAACTGATCAAACTTTCCCTTGTAATTGTAGATCGTGGAATGAAAATACAAGATGATTGATTTGAAAGAACTTGCGCCGACAAATGAAAAAAAACTTGATCACGCGGTACGTTTGATGCATCGCGTAACAAGAACGTAATTCGAACGTGACTGCAAGAATTGTTTTTAAGTCGCAAGGAAAAGCCTTAATTAAATTTCATATTCTTCGATCAACATTTCTTTTTCCACGCGGCGCTTTAAGTTTCATTAAAACCGCTTTGCCTCGTTCAAGCGTTCCACGCCATATTTTTTCGTCGAATAACAGCAAAAAAATTGAGGTCAAAATGGTACATTAATTTTACTTGAAACGCGCTTGTGTGTGACTTTTTATTTCCGAAATTCTGTCACGCGGGAAACAGTTCTTTCACGTTGTGTGTTGACAAAAAATGTACGCAATCGTTGCGCTAAGTGTGATTTTTTTTTATTTTTTTTATTTTTTTTTGCATCGAAACCAAACGACGCGAGCAAATCCGTAAATTAGCGCGGATTTAACTGCAACCGATGCAACTCGATGCAATTAAAAAGTTCACCAGCGCAAGTTCGGCTTTGCGTTACCTCGGCCTTTGTGATGCGAGCAAAGCGAGCCAGTGTTCGATAGAATCGCACGGTCCGTTTGATCCAGGAAGTTGAGAAACGAGGGGTTCAACGTTCCTTGAGAGTCACCCGCGTTGTTTTCGACTGCCTGCTGCTAGTCGAAGCGTCTTCGCGAACGTGTAATGAAATGAACGAAATTAGATCAGACTATAAACGTACTTTCCAATTTATAGTTTCTGCAAGTTTCCGCGTTCGCCGATTCCTAATTTATACGGAAACAATTTCCACTTCATTCAGAAAATACTGCAGAAATAGTTAACGCGCAACAAAGCCTAGATATTTTTCATTTCGCGGGATAAAAACACAAGAGAAAAGTATTAAACATCAACATTTTGAATGTACGTTTTAAAATATTTTGTGTATCTTCGTTAGTGAAAGAATTTGCGATAAAGCAACGATTGCATACTTGTTTTAAAGTTATTAAAAAGAAAAAATAGTTTCAATATTATTACAAACATACGTATACTTTTCTGGATTTTCTGCGGGATTTAACGGGATTGTGCATGCGTTCTCACAGATTACGCGAAGGAAGGCGGTCGATTTTCCCAGAGCGGAATAAAACGCATACAACGCGCGCGCATAAATATGCACACGTCGTATGTAATTCTCGATGCTCAGAACTAAACGATGCACCCGTACATATACGTATATATACGTTGTATTCCGCTCTACGGCGTGATTTACGAGGACGCGTCTGCCTCTCTGTTGATGCGATTCAATATTGTCGATAACATTCCCTATGTCACTCTAACTAAACTGCAACAGTCAATCCGCTGATAACAAGAACGATCGAAAGACTCAAGTCCATTACTTGCGCAATTAAAAAGTCTATCTCGTCGTTATCGGAAACTTTATGTTTTGTCGGGGATAAGAAGACACGTAATTTAAGAGTTTGTAGCCGAGAGACGAGATACTGTATATAATAAATAATAACAACTGTGGATTGCGAAAAATATAAAGAATTTATTGACTTCATAAATACGAGAATTTTAATATTTTTAATTTAGCAAAATGTTTTTTCTCTCTATCTATCTATCTATCTTTCTCTCGATAGTGTTTTTTTTTTGTGCGCATCCAACAGCGAGATGTTGTTTTCTATTAAATTCAACGTAGTTCGTCTTGAGAAAAAAACGCGCAAAATACACTTCGTCGTCCTACTTCTCAACTTTTACGAAAGATACGTTTAAAACTTGGATTTCAAACTCTCGCTAATTGTTTCGTCTACCACGATACGCGCTTACTTTCGAAGAAAAAGAACACCGAAGTTTCTTGAGAGACTCATTTTTACTTCTTGGAATCAAAATATAATAAAAATTTCACACACTACACAAATAAACAAGCGATAATTCTAAATAATTAGTATATAAAGATTCTCCTCGGCGCTTCGAGTAGATAAAATTCATCCGGTAAGTAAAATTAAGTGGATTTATCAAGTATGATAAACAGACTGTTTTGAATTTATTTTCAGCCATTATCAACCGGTGAAAAGTGATGAGGTGAGGGAAATTAGAAAGAATATGAAAAATTATAATAAAAACTTATCATCACTAGCCAGGGAAATAAACAAATTCTAATTATCGATTTCATCTACTTTCGCTCTTACAATGCGCTACATAATGTGCTAGCTTAATCGTGTAAACTGTGTCGTTCACATGTTAATACTGTTAGTAGCTAATCCAATGTTATGGACACGTTGAAACGATACAACACCATCAGGGTGCAGAATGTACAGAATGTTTCAAAACGGACGTACAAATGGATATCCGAACTGTATAAATCCTAAAAGATAATTTGTGAGCATCTAAACTTTTTTCTCGAATGAATCTTTGTCATCACGAGTTTTCAATGTTGAATGCATTCGCGAGTACTTGCGGCAGTAATCTATCGTTCGAAAAACTACTACATATAAATCAATTCTTGAAAGAACTTCGTTTCCCCGATTCTATGTTTTCTTCCACTTTTCTGTCAAAGCGCAAATAATTTTTTAATGCTTGCATTTTATAGAACACCAAGTAGATACTCGAGTTCGAGCGGTGCCGTTACGACGTCATAAATTTGTTACGCCGACCGTTAATGGCAGCTCGTGAATCACAGGCGCGGCACCTTCGCCGGACCTACCCGGTGTTTTCGCGAATTTCCACGCCGAGATTGCGCACTGAGCGATTCCGCGAGCGTTCAAGCTTTTCCAGGGGGGAAGGGAGCGAGGGAGCGAGCTTATGGTCACTAATGGAGTTCTCTGAAAACGCGGCGCGAGATCCATCTCGGCCCACCCCGAGAGATTTATCTGGCCGGCCGTTCGCGAAAGAATCGGATAACTCGGATATACCTATATTCACGGCTGCGTCATGAATTATTCGGATACCACTCGATCGATTATCATCGATCTATATTTCACGACAAGAGGCCGTCGTGTGTTCTTCAAATTAACTTCGAGGCTTGCGCAGCTGCGGAATTTCTCTCTCTCTCTCTCTCTCTCTCTCTCTCTCTCTCTCTCGCAGAGAAGCGAGCACAGAGAACGGAAGGCAACCTAGGCCAATTACAGACATGCTCAAATTGAATTCCAATATGAGAAGACACTGGGATTCCAGGAATTACGAGCGATTGTTTTCGATAACAGTCTCCGATCAGACAATCCTGCTTCTGACGTTTTAATTTGCTCTCTCTCTCTCTCTCTTATAACTCCGCGAAACATTGTTGCGCGATAATTAAAAAAAAAAAAAGAAAAAAAAGAAAAACAAAACAAAACAATTCAACACACGTGTATCAGTGACACACACGCTGAATAAAACCGAACAATATATCGATAAAAACAACCAGAGATACAATTTCAGTTTCCACAATTAAACTACAGAAATATCGATGAAAATGAAGTGTCATCACCGTTCTTTATTTAAAAGAAAAACACACACAATTCACATTATTCTCTTTTGACAGATAATATGTACATCTTTCTTTTAAACTCTCTTATACACACATACGTGTAACATCACTTTAATTGGATCGTATTTTTTTTTTGGACAAAACATCGTCGTCATGACTACCGAAAGCTTTTCACGGGAAACGTGATACAATTCGCGGACATTCTTCATTAAGCTCGGGAGCTTTTAAAAGTTGGAAACGAAGCGGGACAGACGGCGGCAACATCGGTAAGAACGAGCGACGTTGATCGGACGACGGCGGCGAAGAAACTTCTGTAACGAATGAGAAACTATAACGCCGTTTCTCGTTCTCGCCGATATTTCCGCGACAGTTAATTAATATCAAAAACGGCGACTGACTCGCGAGTAAACTCCACTAATCGGTAACATATATCGATGATATAGTATATATTCGAAATATAACGGTGGAGAGATACCGTGACTCGAGATAACTGATCCTGAAGGATGAAGGCTAAGCAATGAAAGGATCAAGCTAAATGTAATGAGAGAGAGAGAGAGGAAGAGAGAGGAATACAAAGAGAGATTGAGGCAATTTAGATACAAAGTTTCTCTAAGTTGTGCTGAATCGTTGCCACGTCTTGATTCTCGACTGTCGACTTAGAATCTCGGCGCTCCACTGACACAGAAACGCCTATATTTGCATCTCGGGGGGGAAGTTTAAGTGTAGTAGATCGGCCTGTATATAGCTGTATAATGCGCACTTTGCGGTTTCGACCACCGCCCAGGTTTCTACAATATCATCAAAGTTCGTAAAATCGAGTCGCGGCGTAATATAATCGGAATTACAATCTCGAGGAACTTGAGCGTAACGAACGCTTCCCTTTGATCTATCCCGCTTCTGCAAAATCTCTCAAACGTATGCCGCGAACATCTTCTTCCCCGGGAATGATTGCTCTTGTTGCGGCGTCACACACACACACGCGCGCGTGTGACAATCAGTAGAGAGGAAGCGTTAATACAGAAAGTAAAAATAATAAATATCGCGAGGCGATTTCAACCAAAATAAAAAAAAACCAATATTAATTTTATAAAAGAGAACGCAATGTTAATTTTATAAAAAATCCAATTAAAGCGTACCAGCGTCAAGGAAAGGGAAATTTTTTTTGTTTTTCTTTTTTTCGGTAGAAAACTCGCCGTTGATGAAAGACTCGATTGATTTAATTTCAAATCCCGACGCGCGCTACTCCGCGAGCGCGTCTTCCGCACGATAATCCTTTAATTCAATTATCGGAGGAAGAAAGGAAGGAAGAGGTCGGTCGAAATTCTGTCTTTAAATTGAAATCGATTCGCTTTGCATCCTGTGGGAGAAGTGTCGGGACGAGATAAAGAGCGCGCGAGGGGACTTCTCGAACAGAAACAGATGCTGTGTACCAAATCACATGAAATTCTCTCACATTACTCTGTAACCCTTTGTTTAATTTGAATGAAAATCTATGACAGAGAGATTAACGATAAAAAAATTAAAAAAAAAGTACAAGTAATTTTCTAAGCAAGCATATATTTCTGTTTTTATTGTTAAAAACTCGAGGGAGAAAATATTTTTGCGATAATTATTCTCGATTACTTGATATAAAATGAGTTATTTCGTAATTAGAGATAGTAACTCAACTACGTAAATTTTCTGTTTCTCACATGTGTATAAAAAATAAATACAACTGCGCAAACAGTTCAGCAAACGATAAACACTCTTGTATCGCAGAATTTATTACTTCTTTCCGCGCACGCCATCAATTTTTTTATTTGTATACGCTGCATTTAATCGGATATATCTGTGATGAAATTTAATACGAGCACGGGCAAACGTTAAATGTGAAACGCGTGGTGTAGGCAAGCAAAAACAATTTTCTCTTTCGAGTTGTAACGACGAAATAAATGCGCGGAATCAATACAAATGTACTTTACATTTTTCATTATCTCTCTTTAGACTAAATCGATTCTTGAACAATTTCTAAAAGTAATCTCTTTAATAAGTTATTGTTCGTGCGACAACACAGGACGTTCATTTATAGAAAATTTTATCGCAAGGAAAGTAAGAGCGTGTTTTTATATCTCGCGATAAAAAATTGTTATTGTTTTTTTTACTATATATATATAGTGTATGTCGTAAAACCTATGAAATATTGAGTTGTCAAAAAGGTTTTAAACCTTTTTCGGGTGACGTGTAGTGAAGCCGCAGAAATTCTACATCGACCGAACAATGGCACTGCCCGCAAGTTGGCAAAAAATCATATCCATTAGAATAGGGCGCACATATTTAGTTCGATTGTATTTTATCTCACAAAGAATTCGAAATAAAGCTCTCGATAAAAAAAACAAAAACAAAAAGACGAACTCTAAAAAGATTCAAAACTTTTCCGACAATAATCCAATAAAATGTAATCAGGAATGTTGCACGCACAATTGTGGCAATTGTGAGCGTGTTTGCAAAACGCTTCTTGATGCGAACTGTGCAACAAAGTGCATTTTGCGTAGATGACAATCATTAGCCAGTTTATCGAGAGTGCGGCGCAGACTCAATAGCGGACAATGAGTTTCCCCACATATCCCCGGACCCATGGTCCGTACCATCCACACGTTGTAGGTGTGAGCGCGAACACGTGTTCTAAATGCGTCGTTTGGCTCGGATAATCGTTCGATCGGAAAACAGACGTTCCGATAATCGACATTCCGGCGCAGCTCGCGAATCTACAAGCGCACCCGTCGGAACGATATTGTCGCGCTGCTGGCTCGGATTTCTATGGCCGGCAAAATTTCCATGGCGAATAACATAGCGCGACGTGGAAAATAAATTATATGATGACGTAAATGGAGCGCGTAATTAAAATCGCGCGCCGATTTTTCTCCAAAAACACTTTAACGTAACGTTCGAAATACATTTCAAGAACAAATACGCGCTTTCTTTTTTTACGCAAACACTTTTTGCGCGCTGCATAATTTTTTCGAACGTAATGTAAATATTGCAAACGTAACTACACGCAAGATACATGTTACGTATGTTCTTCGATGTTAAAAGTTCTTCTGTACTTACGTAGTTACGTTTCTTCATTGTAAAGAGAGAGTTATATCGCGTGTATATTCAAATGTGTGTGTATGTAATAAAGAAAAATTGCATATTTTTCTTTATTGTTTAGCATAAGCACGAGAGTAAAATAGAACGATTTTCTTTCTCAATGGCGCGCATACACATACGCCACGCACTCGCTCTCATGTAAAATTATATTTTTCTTCGTCGTATGAAAAATATCAGCTCTGGAAATATCACGTGCGCGAAAATACAGAAATGTAAAATAAACGAAACGTGTTTCTGTAACGTTTGACTTCTGCTAGCAATTTCGCGTGTACGCGAATTATACCGTTGTCGGCGTTGTTGCAAAAATCAGACGAGAAAGAGAAAAGAGAGAGAGAGAGTCAAACGAAACGCGCCACGAAGAAACATACAGTTGTGTGTTATCCGCGCTAGGTCGCTTACGGTTAGCAAAAGGTCAAAATGCGCGCAAAAAAAGAAAGGGAGAGAGAAAACAACCAAATGTCAAATCACCGGTTCGGTGCACGCACTGGCGGCAGTCCGTCAATCGTGATTTGCGTCGCTGCAACGACAAAAACTCGGATGCCAAGCTCGATACGGGAACAAAATAGTGAAGAATAACACAAACGGAAATTCCGAATAAACACGCGACAGAGTCCCGCCGAGAGAAGCACAGAGCATCCATAAAACTGTCGCTCCATTTACGGAATAACCGAGGCGGAACAGTCACGACAGCCAGTGTACGAAATCTCGAAAAGGGATTCAATTAACCGGAGTTCGGATGTGATCGGCTTCTCGCAAATCGCGCTTTTTGAGGAAATGGCGTACTACCTTCCTTGAGGCGATTCGTTTCCGCAACGGCGATATCCCGTCGGTATGTCGGAGGCTAACTTTATTATACGTACGATTGATTCTACCCGAAAGAGAAGAAGAAATCGCGCCGATATAGAGATCGGAAAGATATAAAGTTCGCCCCAGAAATGGAGAGAGGAAACTGGTCAAGAAGCTCGAGTCGAGTTTTCATCGCTCGATACTTCATATACTTTGCGCCGTTTTTAGTCTGACTGATGATGTTTCGACGATACCTCCTTATTATATTGTATATTATATTTCGAAGCGCTCGATTTTCCGCTTGCGTTTGCAATACACGGCGCGCGCTTCGTTTGCGCCGAGTAAATAAAATGCCGACCACGCGCGAAGCACTTTTCTTTCATGCCCCTCTTATATATATCTCTCTTGAAATCAAGCTTCTCTTGAGTACGTCTCTAGCCGCGTCAAGAGACACGATGTATACGTACTTATTATACACACACACACGCACACTCGTACACCCTTGCGGAGGGCGAGTTTGAGAGGACTTCATATCTTTAGTATTTTACTTCAAGTATTTTACTCGAAGAAAAAGACTGAATTTTCTTTACTCTTATGCGTAAACTGGTATCTTCGCTTTACACCTCACAAAAAAAAAACGAGCAAATTCCTAAGCGGCGTATTTTAAAAAAGAAATAAATACATTTCTGCGAGGAAACAGACCGAATAATCGACTTCGATAATTAATTATTCGCGAATGTGATTGAGCGAAAATGTTCACCGGTATTTACGGCAAATATTTTCCAATAAGTGACACATTTGCGATAAATTTGACCGTGATTATTTGTAACGAGGTGACTGAGTTAATTCGGGGGAAATATTTAAATGTGCGAACACACGCGCGTTTATGTATAACCAACTTTATCGTAAATTTTGCGCTCACTCTTTATTGCCTTCATAGACAAAATAATCTGTATAACATTTGATGAGAACTCTCGGCGCGAATGCGTTTCAAATTAAATGCAAACCTTGGCGGAAGTCTCTGTGAATTCATTTCAATGTGCATCGTAGACCGTGCCATCTTATTAAATAACTATTATGCTAATTAGCTCATAAAATACCGCGCTTTTAATCCGCTTAAAAGCCTCTGGCGAGAATTAAAAATTCGCTAGAAACGCGAAGAGCGCGCGAGTAAATTCCGAAGAAGTCGGGAAGGGCGGGAGGGTTGAACGATACGGAAAGGGGGATGAAAGAGAAGAGATGCGGAAAAACGTGGAAATAAACGCCAGAGCCGTGGAATGACCTCCATCTGGTTTGACCAACCGAACCGGTATGCGGACTACACGAATACCGAACGACAGAAACTCGCGCAGTTCTGCGTGGCGGACGCGCGCGCTGCCAACCCCGGTCGTGTCACATAGCAATCACCGGCAGCCGGATTATGTCGCGTTTATCCTCGCACGCACGCACGCACGCACGTACTCACGAAACAAACGCACACACACACATACACGTGGGAATGAATTCGCTGATTCAACGGTATAAAAATCCAGGGAAACGCGAGAAAGAGAGAAAGAAAGAAGAGTCGGTTAGTAGCGCGAATTCGTGACGAGACGGGGGTGGAAGAGACGCAGTGCGGGAAAAGCCGAGTGCAGCGAGGGTGCGACGGATCAACACGAGCGAACAAAAAAATGCAATCACAATTTTAGTCTTTTGTGCGGACGTTACGGTCTGCGGGGCGTTGAGATATATTATATATATAAAGAGGCACGCTTTTTTATGCGCGACACCGCCAGCAACGTCGACGATGGGCCGCATTCGCGCTCTGCGGGATGCCAGCCAATTAGCGTGGAATTAATCACGCTATTGTTACGGAGAAAATCTAGCAGCGGCCGCACACACAGACTGCCGCGGCGCGCGGTTTCTTCGATTATCGAACTCAGCGCCATTCGGGAGCTGCGATCGTAATTCGGTTTGATTGCACACCCTCCGCGGAATGTTCATCTCTCAAACGCCGAATGTCGTTTTCGTTTATTTTTCCTGCGAAAAAATCTCGTCTCCTTTGCGTCGCTTTTTTGTGCGGCAACAACGCAATTACCGCAACTTTTCGCGTCGTATCGCGCGTCTTGTTAACAAACTAAACTTTGATCTGAAAATGTTAGTTTGCATGTATATGTTATTGCAAATATGCACAAACAGAAATTTTCAATTTACAGTGAATAAATGTCTACTGTTTCGCTTGTGATTTCACCAGCGCGCAGCGGCGCGAGAAAAACCAGCACAAAACTTTACTACCTTATATATTCCTAGAGAAAAGATTCAGTCACATTCTACGATCCTACACAAATGGAAATGCGAAAGCTTCTATTTTTTATACATCACGACGTGAACTCTTTTTATTTCGCTTTATCACGCGAATTAAATGAACAAGAATAAAATACATTTTATTCCGGATGAGTTTCCGGCTGAGTCATTTAAATCTGTTTTATTAAATTACAAAAATCCTGCAAATAAATTAGAGAACAAATAAAATACTAACAACAAAAATCACAACATTTATTAAATTTGCTTGTGAAGAATTGAAAAAGAGCGTGAAAATGTAATGTCGATTTCTGCGAAAGTGCGTCTTTCGTGACTCATTGTCAGTAGAAAAGCGCGTCTTTGTAGAAACAGTAGTAGACGTACTATAATCAAGAGACGCGGTAGCGTCTCGACGCCAAGTACATAAAAGTATCCGCCGAATGAGCGTCACTGTCAAAACGCTACCACGTCTC